>CAUOFW020004225.1:284164-296884 GCA_963454935.2 Ilex paraguariensis
TGTCGTGTTTTACTTGGAAAAGTATTCTAAGGTCGTCTCCTCAGGGAAGGAAGGGAATTATGTGAAGGTGATTTTGTGCAAAAAGGAAAAGTGTAAAAATATTTGAGTTTGAGTTTGAGTTTTTGTGATTTTGTTTTTGGTGAAAATGAAAGAAAAATAAGTGTTGGCTAATCCAAAGAGGTCATTCCAATGGGAATCCCAACTCAACTCGAAACTTCCTCCAATGGTGCATAGATGAACGATTGATTCGTGAGAAGCTAGGGACGAGATGGAATGAGTATCTAAGCATAAACCGTGACCAGGCCTACGGGATATCAAAGGCTCACCATCTTATCCACCCTCAACCCAGTCAAATCGAACCATCGTACACCGAGAGGAGANGATATCAAAGGCTCACCATCTCATCCACCCTCAACTGAGTTAAATCAAATCATCGTACACCGAGAGGAGGAAAGAAAAAAAGTTGAAATGGAATACCCAAGAGGAGATCTCCCTTGGATTAGCCAACTTAAAATCTAGCTCCTCATAACTAAAGGAAGGACAAGCATAATGTGAGATATGTAAAAGAAATGAAGATTAAAACTTAACTCAATGCAAGAAATCGTAAACTATGAAGGAAAATATTCAATACCCATTTTAAATCATAAAAATGAAGAAAACTTGAAAGCAACAATGGTGGATTGAAGAACATGTAACTAAACTTAGAATAAACTTCAAATAGCTAAGATTAAAGTGTAAGGAATGAAGATTACAAGAGTATTAAAGCTTACTACAATAGAAATGGAGAAGAAAATGCAAGAACATAAGCTTTCTATTTCTACTGTTCAACATCTTCTTCATTGAGCTAAGACTACTCCTAAGCTTAGGTAGCCACCCCTTCAAAANTGCTGAATATCTGGTGAGAGAGGATACAATTTTTGTCCATGAGGCTCCACATAGCCTATGTGCAGGCCTCTCNCCACCCCAAATGTTGTGGAATGCTGAATATCTGGTGAGAGAGGATACAATTTTTGTCCATGAGGCTCCACATAGCCTATGTGCAGGCCTCTCATCAATGGGAGGTGAGTTGATTGGCTTGGCAGGCTAGGAGAAGACTAGCCTGCAACTCCTCTAGCAGCCACCTTCTCTCCCATCCTCATTAATGCCAATGCTTTCAAAGTCCAAGCAAGGGTGTTGGGAGACATGTAGATGTGTAAGGGATGTCAGGGGACAAGTGGGAGAAACAGTGGTGGGACCCCTAAGCAAGTGGAGCATGAGTTGCAGGCATTTTGAGCAAAACCTTCTGGAATGTGACAGCTCAGGACCACCTTTAGTAACATTGCCATAAATTGTGATCCAACCGTTGGAATTAGCTGAAATTATGAAACAATACAGAACACAGCCATATCGACAACCTTTATGTTTTGAAAGTTTTCAGATTCGAAGTAGATCATGGTCAAAAATAGGAAAAACAGCGGTACTATGCCAAAACCTTGGGAAACCAATGGGCAAAACCTTCCGGAAGGTGTATAGCCAAACCTTCCAGAAGTTTTTCACCTAAAATCAATTTTTCATGGTTTATTCACCTTCCAAGCCTCTCAATCCTCATTTAATGTGTTCATATCTTCACCACACATTCACACTTAGTTGCAGGGCTCTAAAATCCATCATTTACCCTATAATTACCTGCAACATCAAAATTTTCACATTATTCAAAACTTCAACTAACTCTAAGTTATTAAATGCAAAGTTAAGTTAGAAAGCATGGAATTAGGTCATTAAATATGCAATATTTTGTGCTCATCAATGCACAAATAAATTATTCTACTACAGAAAAAGAATTGCTTGTTGTAGTATTTGATTTAGATAAACTATGATCATATTTAGTTGGATTCTCAATTATTGTGTTTATTGATCATTCAACCTTGAAATATGTGCTTAACAAGAAGGATGCTAAACCACATATCCTATGATGGATACTGATGAGCCGGAATCTGAATAGGTCAGGGCCAATAAATCAAGCAAGCCCAAATCAGCTAAAAGGCGGCCCAAGCCCAATGTATCAATCCGACCCAGCACAAGATCCATGGAGCCTGGGAGGATAAGAGCACGTGGGGAGAGGTTATCGGGATATGCAATCATGAAGATCAATTCTACCTTAATTGTACTTACCAAAGAAGTAGTGTCCTTCTCACTTATGTCACCGCCTCACGTCATCGCCTCACCAAACCTATATATTGTAAGCTCTCTCCACTTGGAGAGACATCTGACAACATCTCTCCCTACACACCAAGTTTCTCTCTCCTAACCATTGTAATTCTCTCGAAGTATACTATCCCAGTTACTTTATTCATCAATAAAGACCTCTGGCCACCGCTACTATTTTCCGAGAGTTGAGTACGTCACCCGGATCGAACCACTATATATATGTGTGTTTGCCTATGTTTTCTATTTTGCCATTGATTTTCTTTCAAATCAATGGCAATCATAATTAGATCGATAAACCAGTAACCCGAAGATAATGACCCAACCCTTCAAGAAGAGGCCCCGCCTCTGCCTTCACCTGTAAGACCATCCATCGTGGTAAATTATGTGGTCAGGCAACAGCTATTGGAGACTATACAGTTGCTTGTGAGTCAAAACTAGCAAATTCTCCAACTGATGCTTGCCTGAGGAAGTGTCACCCCTCAACCTACAGGAGGAGCACCACTCCTTCCAATAGGAGATGTGCCACAGCCTCCCCACTCTAGCTGCTAAGGCGTCCCCAACGTGGCACCCATCGCTAAGGCGCCCCTTGCTAGGGAGTCCCCCTTAGCATGCAGGAGCCTCATATGCTCTCCCTCCTCATGTACCTGATCGACACGCTACTGACCATCTTGGGCAAGAAGATGAGGGAGAGAACCAGTATACGAGTCATGAGAGCCACTACCACGATTTGATTGAGGATGTCCCTAACCAATGCTTTGAGAAGATTAAGGAGGTGGAAAACCAGCTTAGTGATACCCTCAATGCCATCAAGGCACAAACACCAAAGACACTAGATTACCTGGTAAGGTGTACTGACACTCTGTTTGTGCCAGATGTTGTCAACTACCCCTACCTTCGAAATTCAAGATGCCTGTCATTGAGATCTTTGATGGCACTAAGTGATTCGTGCGTAAAGTTAACAAATTTTACTATGTCTTTTTGGACTAATTGTGCTTTGATGGAGTTTAAGTAATGACATTTCATGTCCTAAAGTGAACAAAGGCCCAAGAACAACAAAAATCACACTTGAATGTAACACCAGCACAAAAGGGAGCAAAAATGCAGAAGGTTGGAACAAAGCAAGGACGTTCGAACGTCATCTGAAACCCTGCCAAGACCAGCTATTGAGACATGGTGTGCTGCAGTCAACAAAAAAAGAAGAACCAGAAGCACTTGAGTACAACGTTCGAACGTCACTCCACATTCGAACGTTGTCTGGAGTGACAAAGGAGTTGCCGAGTGTACAGTCAATGATGTCAAGGCGTATGGAATTAACTAAGTCAGAAACCAAGTCAGTGACCACAGGCCACTTGAGTGGAAGAAATCAAACGTCATCTAATGTTCAAACACCTTCAAAACAAAGGCAGACTTGACGTTAGAATGCCAGATAACGTTCGAACATCCCCTGCAGACTGCCTGCAAAATAGTTGACTCCCATATGTGACAAATACTATTCACTCATCCTCACCTATCTCCTACTCCACTTCCCTTCCTTGCCTATAAATACTCCCTTGTTGGTAGCTTAAAAGGCATTCTTCCTCTTGGAGAGAAAGGAGGGCGCAATCTTTATTCTTGTAAAGTAAGAGTGTTTTAGTAATCTAGTTCTTGAATATTTCATGTTTATGCTTTCATTTTCCATTTATATCAACCATGTTGGAGGCTTAGACTCCCCTTGTAGTTGAAGTCTTTCATTTACTTATGCTAAGTCTTTACATTCATGTTGTGACAACCATGATGGAGGCTTAGACTCCCCTTGTAGTTGTACTTGCTTTTACTTACAAAGTATCAAGAGAGGTAGTTCATCTTTTGGTTGTGGTGGAAACCCTCCAAAAGTCAACTAGCTTTCTTCTACTTTTATTGTTCATGTATTTCATTTCCATTGCTTGAGCATCATTCTTTCTTAGAAGAGTGAAACTCTTCCACTTTTCTAGAGCTTTACCAAAGCCATAAAGGGTGGAAAGTAATTCACTTATTCTTCGTTGAAGGAAAGCTCTTTGTTTAGTTTGCCTTACTTAGTAGCTTCTCTACTTAGAGGGATGAGTAGCACTCACTCTTCTAGCTTTGCCAAGGCCATGAAAAGTGAGTAGTTCCTCATTCACTCTTTAGTAAGAGGGGATGAATATGAAAAGAGTATCCAACAGTTATGTCTGTGCAACTTCTTCATGCTTTAATGGTTTATACTCCACCTATTCATTGGGTGATTGAATGTACCTAGCAAAGATCGAGGTTTTTTGTATAACCAGGGCTCCATCTATGATACGGATGACTCCTGCATAGAAAGATCAGTTGGTTCAATGCAAGTACCCCAGNCGTTCGAACGTCATCTGAAACCCTGCCAAGACCAGCTATTGAGACATGGTGTGCTGCAGTCAACAAAAAAANTGTTTGTAGACGGGTTAAGTCTCGGCACAAAAAATTCTTGTAAACTTCTAGAAAGGAATCGAAATCATGTCCTTAATTCTCATAGTCCATCTTNTAACATCTTTTCAATCTCTAACATTATTGTGCTTTATTCAAAGAATGGACCACTAATGCCATAGTTGGATGCTTTGTAGAAACACTTGCTTGTTTGTAGACGGGTTAAGTCTCGGCACAAACAATTCTTGTAAACTTCTAGAAAGGCATCCAAATCATGTCCNAACCAGAAGCACTTGAGTACAACGTTCGAACGTCACTCCACATTCGAACGTTGTCTGGAGTGACAAAGGAGTTGCCGAGTGTACAGTCAATGATGTCAAGGCGTATGGAATTGACTAAGTCAAAAACCAAGTCAGTGACCACAGGCCACTTGAGTGGAAGAAATCAAACGTCATCTAATGTTCAAACACCTGCAAAACAAAGGCAGACTTGACGTTCGAATGCCAGATAACGTTCGAACATCCCCTGCAGACTGCCTACAAAATAGTTGACTCCCATGTGTGACAAATACTATTCACTCATCCTCACCTATCTCCTACTCCACTTCCCTTCCTTGCCTATAAATACTCCCTTGTTGGTAGCTTAAAAGGCATTCTTCCTCTTGGAGAGAAAGGAGGGCGNTCAAGAAAACCCCACCACTCCAAACACTCAAAATTTCCAATGTCACTTGGTCTTTGTTACTGCTTACTTCAAAAACACCAATCTTAGTTCCTTGTGGATTCGATTCCGGACTTCACCGAATTATTACTACAGCTTGATCGCCTACACTTGGGTGTACACGTTTCGGATCAAGTCAAGTTTTTGGTGCCGTTGCCAGGGAGCCATAAAAGGTGTTTTACGGTAAAAGGTAAAAATACCTCATTTTTGCATATAACTTTGCTTTACTGTATATTAAGTTGTNTACGGTAAAAGGTAAAAATACCTCATTTTTGTGTATAACTTTGCTTTACTGTATATTAAGTTGTGATGATGCACAAAAATAGTTTTGAACACCACCTGTCAAGTGTAAATAATAAATGCAGTAAAAGTAAAAAGAGAATTGGAGGAGACAAGATTTATAGTGGTTCGGTTAACTCGACCTACGTCCACTCTTGAATGGCTTTCGTTGTCGGGTGTTTTATTAATTTAAGGGTGTGGAGACAGAGAATACAAGCTTCGAGGGAGAAGAGAGAGTCAGGGAAGGTGTGGTGCCAAGCAATCAGTCTCATGCCCCTCAAGTGTTGATGGGGCGTGCAATTTATAGTAGTCCCCTAACAGATTGGGGCTACTTTACAGCAACTAAAAGATTATTCTGGTGGAGCTCACGATTTCTTCTCAAGGGGCGAGGAGGTTGGGGAGCTCTCCATGAGATGCGGTCAAAGATGACGTGAGAGTGGACCGTTTCCTTCGGTGGTGCATATAGAACTTCCCATGCTCTCCCCCTTGATGACGTGGCTAAGCAAAGAGTCTAACTGGTCTTGGACTATATTGGGCTTGGTGGATTTTTCATGAGGTTGGGCTCCTCAATTGGGGTTGGACTTCTCACATAAATTGGGCTATTTGGGCTTTACCCATCATTTGCCCCCCAATGCCCCGTGTTCAAGTAAAACTTGGAGAATGAGGCATTGACTCTTCAATTGCATTTATTTATTTATTTTTTGGTGCAAACTTCAAGTTTTTTCCACTTTATTTTGAAGAAGGCCCATAATTTTCCATTTGGGCTTTTTCCTTCTTTTAAAAAAATCCTAGACTATAAATATAGTCTTCTTCTTCATGCTACCCATTTCACTCACTTTTAAGGTTGAGCACCCACTTCTTGAAAACCTTGAGAACTCAAGTCCTACCCATTTTGTTGAAACTAAAGTGTGTTCTCCTTGAATCCTTCTAAGAGTGGGATTTCTTCCTTTTTTAGTAGAGTTTCTCAAGTAGGCAATGCCGATTGAAGAGGGAGTGGTGGAGATTGAAGAAAGGGAGGAGGTAAGCACCATTTTAGGAAGCTTGGAAGCTGGTTTTGAGCATTCGGGTGCTGTCTTGGACAGCCTTGGTGCCGAAAATGGTGGACTGGACAGCTTGGGTGCCGAAAGTGGTGGGTTGGACAGCTTGGGTTTGCAAACCTCTCCGTTGGACAACACTTTTGCGCGAACTAGTGCGCAGGGAGGCGAACTGGGCAGTGTAAGAAGGCTGGGCAGCGCGCAAGGAGGTCTGGACAGCGCGCCTGGCGGACTGGACAGCGCAAACCTGCGACTGGGCAGCGTGCGTGCGCAGTCTAGCGGACTAGGCAGCGCGCGCGTGACTCCTGGGGGGCTAGACAGCGCTGTGCAGGTTGGAGAAGGAGCAGTTCAGGCCAGCAGGAGTGCAGTACAGGAGCTGGGCAGTAGCTTGGATCGTCTGGACAGCGCAAACGCGCCACTGGGCAACGCGCGCGCACAGTCTGGCGGACTGGGCAGCGCGCGGGTGATGCTTGGTGGGCTGGGCAGCGCTGTGCAAGCTAGAAAAAGAGCTGTCCAGGCCAGCAAGAGTGCAGTACAGGAGCTGGTTAGCAGCCTGGATCGTCTGGACAGCGCAAACGCGCGACTGGGCAGTGCGCGTGCAGTCTGGCGAACTGGGCAGCGCGCGCCTGACGCTTGGTGGGCTGGGAAGCGTTGTGCAAGATGGAAAAAGAGTTGTCCAGTCCAGTAGGAGTGCTGTACAGGAGTTGGGCAGTAGCCTGGGTGCATGGGCAGGTCCGAGCACCACTCCAGGCGCTGATTCGGGCATCGTAGGCGCTGATTTTGGTGCCGAAAATTCTGCTTTGTGCAATTTGAAGGGTCAGGCACACTTCCAGCTACTGGGCAATTTCGTTTCGGTGAGCAAAGACAGTCAGACACCCCTCCAAGGGTTGGGCTAGACATTGCAAGCAATAAGCAAGTTCTGGGTGCTGCTGTTGACGATCAAGACCCTACTGTGACTCCTCCATTTCAAGTTTCTCAAGACCTCCGAAATGGTGGTTTAGACTACTCCATACTGCCCCAGAAAAAGAAACGCAAAGGTAAAGTGGGACTCGATGATAATGGGTCTAAGGTGAGTACCATTTCCAGTCTATTTCGTTTAGATGAAGATATCTCGCGGCTTGTTTCTACTTATTGCATTCCTCCGACCGTGCTGTGCCGTCGGACTGAGTTGGGCGAGTTTGCTTGCGATGACTCTTCTAGTGATATTGTTGTTTACGAGGAGATGCTTGAGGCTGGGTTAAGATTCCCCATGTCCTCTTCCATTTGTCGCATTTTGCATTACTTTTCATTGAATCCAGGGCGACTAGCGCCTAATGGTTGGAGAGTTCTACTGGGCTTTCTTGCATTGTGGAGAAAAGTGCACCATGAGGATGCTTCTCCTGTGGAGTTCCATGCGGCATACAACTTGAGCAAAACCCCTACACCAAATAGGGGGTGGTACTACTTTACCACAAGAAATGGTACAGTGCTTACGGGAACGCGCTCTAATTGTGGCGGCTGGAAATCTTGCTTCTTCTTTGTTCGNGAAAAGTGCACCATGAGGATGCTTCTCCTGTGGAGTTCCATGCGGCATACAACTTGAGCAAAACCCCTACACCAAATAGGGGGTGGTACTACTTTACCACAAGAAATGGTACAGTTCTTACGGGAACGCGCTCTAATTGTGGCAGCTGGAAATCTTGCTTCTTCTTTGTTCGTGGAGAGTGGGCTATAGAAGCCGATAGAGCTTTGGTGCCAACACATTGGGGTGCTGCTAGAAAACCTAGTACGCTGCACATTTTTTTTTTTTACATATATGTATACATGTGTGCTCACCATTTCCATACAGACACGCCTGTGCTTTCTCGAGACTAGGAGTGGAAGTTGGAGGCTGTCAAGGCTTGCCCTTGCAAAAATTTGGGAGTTCTCCTGCCCAAGTATACTAGGGCTGTTGCTCCATCTCAGAAATCTGGTGGTTCCTCTTCGAAGAAAAGGGGTGAGCTAGTTTCCTCTTTTAATTCTCTTCTTCCCTCGGTATTTCCTATTTACCTGACACTTCTCTGCTCTTGTAGCAAGTAAGAGGGTGGTGGTGTCCCATTTCTCTAGTAGGAGCCCTCCCTCTCAGCTGGTGACTTCTCCAGTTGCTACTCCAGAATCTTCCTTACCGGGCACATCCTCCCCACCTTCATCCTCTCCTCATGTTGCCTTTCCTTTGTCCCCTCCTCATGCGAGAACTTCTAAAGGAGTGCCGATTTGGGCTGGTCCTATGATGGGGAGTCCGCCAGCCATTAGGGCAAGACTTGGGAGGTTTGTGTTTGGACCCAAAGTTTCTCAGCTTAGCGCTTCGGGTACCGATAGGATCATCGATACGTATTTGGAAGGCCTGGCTCAGGTGAGAGTCCACTATTCCCCTTTCTCCAGTCGTTTCTTTCCTGTATTCTTGACTTTTCTCAACCTCTTATCTCCTTTTTTTTTTTTAAGGTTTCGACTTCCTCTATCTGCTTACTTTCGAGGGCCTATAATCATGACAAGCTGAAGCTGGATCTAAGCCTTGTGCAAAAGGAGCTTCTTACTGCTCAGGGGAGGATTGTCAAGCTTGATTCTGAGCTTTTGGCGACCCGTGAGAGGGACGCGCTCAGGGATAGTGAGCTTACTACAGCCCATGAGAGGGCAACTAAGCTTGAGGCTGAGCTTCTAGCGGTCCGTGAGAGGAATGTGCTCAGGGAGGCTGAGCTTGCAGAGGCCCATGGGGGGCCATGCTCAGAGAGGCTGCTGTTGCCGAGGCAAAGTTGAAGACTGCTTGGGAGAGAGTTTCCCGTGCTAAGGAAGACTTGGAGAATGGCCTCGCATATGCTTTCATTGATGGTTTCAAGGATCTCTGAGGGAAGGTTTTTGCCGCTTTCCTTGGCATTGACTTCTCACGTTTCGTGCCCATTGACGATAGTGATGAGGGGGGATCTGATGATGTTGATAATGACGAGGAGGAGGTGGAGGACGACCGTGAGAGCAGTTAGAGTGTTTAGGACTTTTGATTTTTTGATTTTTTCTATTTATTTCTTTTTGAAGAGACGATATTTGGCCTTATTTTTGTACTGATACTCCTTTGAAATGAAATGTAAAAGATCTTTTTGGAGTAAATAGCGTAGAATTATTGCTTATAAAAAGCAATATTGGGTAATAATTCCTAAAAAAGTACATTGAATATTGGGTAACGCCCTTAAAAATCAAATCAAGTCCCAACTTCTACTACTTTGATGCTCTCAAGGTGTCATTGATAATACCTCTTCAAGTGCTCTGCATTCCATGGATGGAGTAAGACTTTTCCCTCAGAATTTTAGATCTTGTAGGTGTCTGGCCTCACTACTTCTGTTACGCGGTAGGGCCCTTCCCAATTTGGTCCCAGCTTCCTTTCGCGTGCATCCTTTGTGGCGAGAATTACTTTCTTGAAAACCAAATCCCCTGGTTGAAAAGAACGAGGCTTCACCCTCAAATTGTAGTACCTTGCCATGCGTCGTTTGAACTCCGCGTTGCATAGTACAACCATCTCCCTTGCCTCCTTCACCAAGTCGAGGTTGATGCGGAGTCTTTCCTCGTTGGTGATGGGGTCGTGGTCCTGGACCCTTAGAGAATGTACCCCTATCTCCACAGGGATGATCGCCTCAGTTCCAAAGGCGAGGGGAAAAGGGGTCTCCCCAGTAGGGGTTCTTGGCGCGGTTCGATAGGCCCACAGTACACTTGGTAGCTCCTCTACCCAAAGGCCCTTTACTTTTTCAAGCCTTGTCTTTAAGTTGCGTAGCACCGTTCTTACCATGACCTCTGCTTGTCCATTTGCCTGCGGGTGTGCCGGGCTGGAGTGAGGTTGTTTTATCTGAAGGTCAGAACAGAAGGAGTTCAGCAGCTTGTTGTCGAACTACTTGGCGTTGTCGCTGACAATGGCATGGGGAATCCTGAAGTGACAGACCAAGCTCTTCCAGATAAAATCTTTGACCTTTACGTCTGTGATTTTTGCTAAGGGTTCCGCCTCTGACCACTTGGTGAAATAGTCGACTGCCACCACCACGAACTTGCACTACCCTTTGCAGAGGGGCAAGGGGTCTAGGATGTCGATGTCCCACTTGGAGAAAGGCCATGGACTTGAGATGGTTGTTAGCTCCTCAGGTGGTTGCCTTGGCACAGTCGCAAAGCGTTGACACTTGTTGCACTTCTTGGAGAACTCTTGGGCGTCCCTTACCATGGTAGGCCAGAAGTAGCCCTGTCTGAGCGCCTTGTGGGCAAGGGAACGCCCTCCATAGTGGTTCCCGCAGATCCCTATGTGGATTTCCCCGAGCGCCTTATGGGCAAGGGAACGCCCTCCAGAGTGGTTCCGGTAGATCCATTCGTGGATTTCCCACAAGGCATAATGAGCTTCTTCAGGTGAAAGGCATTGCAACAATGGCAAGGAATAGCCTTTCTTGTACAGAGTGTCCTGCAAGATGGCGAACTTGGAGGCTCTTATCCTTAGCTTCCTAGCCTTAAGGGGGTCATCTGGCAGTACACCTCCTTGGAGGTATGCCCTGATTGGGGTCATCCAACTTGACTCAGTAGATACACAGTTAATATTTGTGGCCTCTATGTCCATCCTGCTCGGCTCGAACTGGTGACCAACTAATGCTGGTTCCCCTGATGATACTTCCATGGATGAAGCGAGCTTTGCGAGTGCATCGGCGGCCATATTATATTCTTTGGGGATGTGGTTTATCTGGAAGTAGTGGAACTTTGTGATCATGCTTCTCGCCATGCTAAGGTACTCTTGCATCTTGGCTCATTTGGCTTCGAACTCGCCCCTCACTTGATTAACTATCAGCTAAGAGTCACTGTAGGTGGCAAGGTGTTGAGCTTCCATTTCCATCGCTAATCTCAATCCAGAAAGGAGGGCTTCGTACTCCGCTTCATTGTTGGAAGTAATAAAGTGGAGCTTCACCGCATACCTGAGAGTGGTGCCATCTGGGCCGATCAAGATTAGGCCGGCTCCTCCTCCTTCACTGGTCGAGGAGCCATCTACGTAGAGTTTTCCAAGTAGAGGAGTGGAGGGTTTGGAATTTGAAATGGAACACCGGTCATCCGGTGAAGCCATCTGGGCACCAGGGACTTGAGGTGCAGCTTGGGATGCAGGAGCTGGAGGTGCAGCTTGGGATGCCTGGGCATCTGGAGGTGCAGCCTAGGATGCCTCTGGAGGAGCAGCTTGGGATGTCTGGGCATCTGAACTAAACTGAGCGCCTGCTTGAGGGTCTTTGCTAGGCTTCTTGGTGTCCCCGTTGGGCATCTGGGCATCCTCGTTGTTCCCCTCTTCTGTTGGTGTGAGTTCGGCAATGAAATCTGCTAGGGCTTGTGCTTTGATGGCTGTCCTGGGTTGATATTGAATGTCAAACTCCCCGAGTTCCNGAAGCCATCTGGGAACCAGGGATTTGAGGTGCAGCTTGGGATGCAGGAGCTGGAAGTGTAACTTGGGATGCCTGGGCATCTGGAGGTGCAGCCTAGGATGCCTGGGCATCCCCGTTGTTCCCCTCTTCTGTTGGTGTGAGTTCAGCAATGAAATCTGCTAGGGCTTGCGCTTTGATGACTGTCCTGGGTTGATACTGAATGTCGAACTCCCCGAGTTCCACTGCCCATTTAAGAAGTCTGCCAGATACATCCAGTTTTTCCAAGACTCTTTTAAGAGGTTGGTCTATGATGACCACTATACGGTGGCCCTGGAAGTAGTGTCACAGTCGTCTTGCCGTCGTGACAAGAGCGAGTGCCAGTTTTTCTAGTGCCGAATATCTGACCTCTACCCCCCGGTATGCTCTGCTCACGTAATAAATTGGCTTTTGCACTCCATTATTATCTTCAACGAGCACTAAGCTTACTGTTGATGGGAAAGTAGAAAGGTATAGATGAAGAGCTTCTCCTGGAATGGCATGTGACAGGAGGGGAGGTGCTGCCAGGTAGGCTTTGAGCCTTTGAAAGGCCTCCTCTGCCTCAGGTTTCCATTCAAAGGCCTTTCGGAGAGTCCTGAAGAAAGGGAGACATTTGTCTGCAGACTTAGAGATAAACCTATTTAGTGCTGCGATTCTCCCATTGAGGCGCTGGAGCTCCTTGGTTGAGGAGG
>CAUOFW020004225.1:297028-308678 GCA_963454935.2 Ilex paraguariensis
GATCAACATTGAGACGGTGTGTGGCCACTTCTGGGTCGATGCCCTCAAGGTCCTCATGCGACCACGCAAAGACGTCCATGTTGCACTTCAAAAAATCTATTAACAAGCGAGCCAAATCCTCAGAAAGGGAAGAGCCAATGTAAATTCTTCTGTCTGGATGTTCCTCATCCAAGACCACAGGGGTGAGCTCCTCGACTAGCTCTCCTCTTTCTGTAGTGGAGTCATCCCTTGGGTCAAGGATCTCAACCTATAACGCTTCTTGGGGCTTCCTAGCCTTTACAGAGGAGACATAGCATTCTCTGGCTGCTACCTGGTCTCCTCTGACCTCTCTGATTCCATTTGAGGTTGGGAAATGGAGAACAAGATGGTAGGTGGAGGGCACAACTCTCAATGTGTTAAGAGCTGGTCGTCCTAATATGATGTTATAGGCTGACGGACACTCTATTACCAGGAAATTGACCATAATTGTGGAGCTTTGGGGTGCTACTCCGGCGGTGATAGGAAGTGTGATGGACCCAAGGGGATACACCTTCTCCCCTGAGAATCCAATGAGAGGTGACCTGATAGGCTGCAGCCTCTCCCTGCCCAGGTTAAGCTTGTCATAAGCCTCTGCGAATAGGATATCCGCGGAGCTACCACTATCCACCAGGATCCTGCGCACATTAAAATTGGCCACTGTCATGGTGAGCACCAAGGGGTCATCATGGGGGTGTTGGATTCCCTCTAGGTCCTTATCTGAGAAAGATATGACCTTGTCGCTATCCTACTTTGGCACCTTAGATGGGCGCATCTCGTCGACATGCCTTGCCTTTCTGGCATGTGCCTTCATTACAGAAAGTGATTCTTCCCCTCCTGCTAGTCCTCTTGAGATGGTGTGTATCTCCCCCACGGGCTGCTGATCTTCTTGATCTTGAGGTTGTGGTGCTCGTTACCTTTCAGCAACGTACTGGCGCAGATGACCACGCTGGATGAGCTCCTCAATTTGTCTTTTGAGTTCGTAGCAGTCATCGGTGTCATGCCCGTGGTCGCGATGGAAGCGGCAATACTTGTTAGGATTTCTGCGATTTGGGGGAGACTTCATTTTCCCAGGCCACTTTATCGCGGGGTCAACCTGGATCTGGAATAGGATGTATCCCATGGCAGCATTGAGGGGAGTGAAGGGTTGACGGTCCCTCTGAGGAGCAGGACCTAGCCGATCCTTGACAAGGACTCTCTCTGTTCTGCCACGCTTGTTGCTAGTCTCTTTCTTATCGTCCCTCTCCCTTTCCTTCCTCTTCTCCCCCGCTCTGGAGGACTCACCTCGCCTGGCCCTTGTGATGTCTTCTGCATTCATGTACTTTTGGGCCTTGGCTAGTAGTTCTGGCATGCTTTTCGGTGGGCGCTTCATTACTGAGAAAAGGAAGCTTGATGAACGGAGGCCACCCAAGAAGGCGGTCATCGTCACCTTGTCGTCAGGCTCATCAACTTGGAGTACCTCCTCGTTAAAACGAGTGAGATAACTCCTCAGGCTCTCCTCGCGGTCCTGTTTTATACTAAGTAGGTGTGTAACAGGTGATGACCTCCAATGANCTTGATGAACGGAGGCCACCCAAGAAGGCGGTCATCGTCACCTTGTCGTCAGGCTCATCAACTTGGAGTACCTCCTCGTTAAAACGAGTGAGATAACTCCTTAGGCTCTCCTCGCGGTCCTGTTTTATACTAAGTAGGTGCGTAACAGGTGACAGCCTCCAATGAAATGTGAAACGAATGATCTGCTAAGCTCAGCAAAGGAAGCAATGGAGGCGGGGGAGAGCTTAGCGAACCACTATTGGGCAGACCCCTTTAACGTGGTTGGAAATGCCCTGCACATGATTTCGTCTGGTATGTTGTGCAGCTGCATCAAAGTGTTGTAAGTGTCAAGGTGGTCTAGTGGATCCTTTGTTCCATCAAAGGTCTCCACAGATGGCATTTTGAACTTCTGAGGGAGGGGTAGTTTGCTACATCAGGCTTGAAAGGCGTATCCGTGCGACTTACTAGGTGGTCTACAGTTTTGGGTCCTTGTGCCTTTATGGCGTTGAAGACATCACCTAGTTGATTTTGTACTTCTTTAATTTTCTCATCCCAATGATTGGGGGCTCCTCTGGAATGATCATGGAAATGACTTCCATGCTCGATGCTTTGGTTTTCGCCCTCATCCTCTTGGAGATAAGGGTCATCTCCATGTGGAGCAAGAGGAGGGGGAGGTGGAACTCCCTCATGTTGGGCTCCCCCAAGTGGGGCGCCTAGGCATGGAGCAGTAGGGCGTGGTGCTCCTTGGTGTCCAGGGCATGGAGCTCCTTGAGGTCCTCCATGTTGTGCACCTCCAAATTGCGCTCCTCCTTGGGGTCCTCCAAGTTGTGCACCTCCGAGTTGCGTTCCTCCTTGGGGTCCTCCAAGTTGTGCACCTCCGAGTTGCGTTCCTCCTTGGGGTCCTCCAAGTTGTGCACCTCCGATTTGTGCTCCTCCTTGGGGTCCTCCAAGTTGTGCACCTCTGAGTTGCACTCCTCCTTGGAGTCCTCCATGTTGTGCACCTCCGTGTTGTGCTCCTCCTTGGGGTACTCCATGTTGTGCACCTCCAAGTTGTGTTCCTCCTTGTCCAGCAAGCATGAGTTGTAGTAACTGTTGGTTTTGGTCCACCAGCTGCTGCATGGTCTCCAATATTTACTAGGGATTCGGAGCAGGAGCATTCGGGACAGAGTTGGTAGGCGGAGGAGTAACCTCCTCCTCTCGTGGAGGATTGTCTTCAGGTTGGTTCATGGATCGGGTAGTGATCGCCATTAGTTCAGTGGATGTAATGTTCAAGAGTGAGAATTTTGTCAGTTCCCACAGACGGCGCCAAATTGATGATGCACAAAAATGGTTTTGAACACCACCTGTCAAGTGTAAATAATAAATGCAGTAAAAGTAAAGAGAGAATTGGAGGAGACAAGATTTATAGTGGTTCGGTCAACTCGACCTATGTCCACTCTTGAATGGCTTTCGTTGTCGGGTGTTTTATTAATTTAAGGGTGTGGAGACAGAGAATACAAGCTTCGAGGGAGAAGAGAGAGTCAGGGAAGGTGTGGTGCCAAGCAATCAGTCTCATGCCCCTCAAGTGTTGATGGGGCGTGCAATTTATAGTAGTCCCCTAACAGATTGGGGCTACTTTACAGCAACTAAAAGATTATTCTGGTGGAGCTCACGATTTCTTCTCAAGGGGCGAGGAGGTTGGGGAGCTCTCCACGAGATGCGGTCAAAGATGACGTGAGAGTGGACCGTTTCCTTCGGTGGTGCATATAGAACTTCCCATGCTCTCCCCTTGATGACGTGGCTAAGCAAAGAGTCTAACTGGTCTTGGACTATATTGGGCTTGGTGGATTTTTCATGAGGTTGGGCTCCTCAATTGGGGTTGGACATCTCACATAAATTGGGCTATTTGGGCTTTTATCCATCAAGTTGTGTTAATTATTTTTATGTTTGAAAACGTCCTTCACTATCAAAATTTGCCAGCTGAATCTTCTGGATCTGTGAATCAATATGAACCACTTTCACATAGATCAGTAGTAGACTCTTGTGAAATTAAAATGGCAAATGGTGAAAGACAAGAGGAAATTCCTGTAAGGGAACGAGAAGTACCTAACATTGGAACTCTAAGGGATTACTGGAATCCCATAAGGAATAGTGTCCCCTCTTGTTTTATTTTTCCTAAAGATGCACCCCTCTTTACTGTAAAGATGGGGACAGTTCAACTACTTCCTCAATTTCGTGGACTTGAAACAGAAAACCCATATATGCATATAAAAGATTTTGAGGAAGTATGTGAAACTTTTCAAGACAATTCTGAACTGGCCAAGATGAAACTTTTCCCTTTTTCCCTAAGGGATAAAGCTAAATAATGACTAAATTCTTTAAAAGCTCTTTCAACACCTGACTGGCGGGCATTACAGGAAGTAGATGGTTTGGCTTCAATAGTTGTGGGAGAGGCGGAGTCCCACATCTGAGAACTGTCAGATATGGTATCAAAGAAATCAAATGCCTCCTCCAGACTTTTTCCCATAAACTCTCCTTGAGCCATCATTCAACAAACTGACATAGTCTACTGGGCAGGGAGTCATAGAAAAATCTTACCAAGGTCCAATTCTCAAAAGTATGGTGTGGGCAAGACTGGAGTAGATCCTTGAATCTCTCCTAACTTTGGTAAAAGGTTTCTCCTTCTTTGACCGAAAAATTCATGATTTTCCTTTTCAATGCATTAGTGCAGTGTAGAGGAAAAAATTTTCTGAAAAATTCATTTTGTAATGCCCTCCAGTCAGGTATTGAAAAAGCTTTTAAAGAATTTAGCCATTGTTTAGCTTTATCCCTTAGGGAAAAAGGGAAAAGTTTCATCTTGGCCAGTTCAGAATTATCTTGAAAAGTTCCACATACTTTTTTAAAATCTTTTATATACATATATGGGTTTTCTATTTCGAGTCCATGAAATTGAGGAAGTAGTTGAACTATCCCCATTTTTACAGTAAAGGGGGGTGAATCTTCAGGAAAAATAAAACAAGAGGGGACACTATTCCTTGTGGGATTCAAGTAATCCCTCAGAGTTCCAATGTTAGGTACTTCCCGTTCCCTTACAGGAATTTCCTCTTGTTTTTCACCATTTTTCATTTTACTTTCACAAGAGTCTGCTACTGATCTAGGTGAAAATGGTTCAGATTGATTCATAAATCTAGAAGATTCAGCTGGCAAATTTTGATAGTGAAGGACATTTTCAGACATAAAAGTAATTAACACAACTTAATGTACAGTAAAGCAAAGTTATACACAAAAATGAGGTCTTTTTACCATTTATCGTAAAACACCTTTTATGGCTCCCCGGCAACGGGGCTAAAAACTTGACTTAATCCGAAATGTGTACACCCAAGTGCAGGTGGTCAAGCTGTAGTAATAATCTAGTGAAGTCCGGAGTCGAATCCACAGGGAACTATGATTGGTGTTTTTGCAGTAAGAAGTAACAAAGACCAAGTGACTTTGGAAATTTTGAGTGTTTGGAGTGGTGGGGTTTTGTTGATTAGAATAGAAGATTCTTTTCAAGAGTTTTCTAGATAAAATATAAGATTCTCAAAATGAAACAGCCACCCTCTAGCTTAAGGATCAGGACATGTAATAGAGTATCTATTTTGTTATGTTTGTGCTTTATAACTCAATTAACTCCCGTGTCAACAGCAAGTTAATCAGAAGATAAAGATGGACTGTGAGAATTAAGCACATGATTCCAATGCCTTTCTAGAAGTTTACAAGAATTGTTTATGCCGAGACTTAACCCGTCTACAAACAAGCTAGTGTTTCTACAAGGCATCCAACAATGGCATTAATGATTCATTCTTTGAATAAAGCGCAATGATAGTGGGGATTGAAAGGTTGTCATGAAGAGCTAGCTGGGGTACTTGCAATAAACCAATGGATCTTTCTATGCAAAAGTCATCTGAATCATAGATGGAGCCCTGGTTATACAAAGGACCTCGATCTTTGCTAGGTACATTCAATCACCCAATGAATAGGTGGAGTATAAACCATTAAAGCATGAAGAAGTTGCACAGACATAACTGTTGGATACTCTTTACATATTCATGCCCTCTTACTAAAGAATGAATGAGGAACTACTCACTTTTCATGGCCTTGGCAAAGCTAGAAGAGTGAGTGCTACTCATCCCTCTAAGTAGAGAAGCTACTAAAAGGCAAACTAAACAAAGATCTTTCCTTCAATGAAGAATAAGTGAATCACTTTCCACCCTTCATGGCTTTGGTAAAGCTCTAGAAAAGTGGAAGGGTTTCACTCTTCTAAGAAAGAAGGATGCTCAAGCAATGGAAGTGAAATACATGAACAATAAAAGTAGAAGAAAGCTAGTTGACTTTTGGAGGGTTTCCACCACAACCAAAAGATGAACTACCTCTCTTGATACTTTGTAAGTAAAAGCAAGTACAACTACTAGGGGAGTCTAAGCCTCCATCATGGCTGTCACAACATGAATGTAAAGACTTAGCATAAGCAAATGAAAGACTTCAACTACAAGGGGAGTCTAAGCCTCCAACATGGTTGATATAAACAGAAAATGAAAGCATAAACATGAAATATTCAAGAACTAGATTACTAAAACACTCTTACTTTACAAGAATAAAGATTGCTCCCTCCTTTCTCTCCAAGAGGAAAAATGCCTTTTAAGCTCCCAACAAGGGTGTATTTATTGGCAAGGAAGGGGAGGGGGGGTAGGAGATAGTTGAGGATGAGTGAATAGTGTTTGTCACCCATGGGAGTCAGATATTTTGCTGGTATTCTGCAGGGGGATGTTCGAATGTTATCTGGGGTTCGAACGTCAAGTCTTCCTTTGCTTTGAAGGCGTTCGAACATCAAATGACGTTTGATTTCTTCCACTCAAGTGGCCTGTGGTCACTGACTTGGTTTCTGACTTAGTCAATTCCATACGCCTTGACATCATTGACTGTACACTCAACAACTCCTTAGTTACTCAAGACAACGTTCGAACGTGGAGTGACGTTCGAACGTTGTATTCAAGTGCTTCTAGTTCTTCTCTTTTTGTTGACTGCAACACGCCATGTCTCAACAGCTGGTCTTGACAGGGTTTCAGATGACGTTCGAACGTGGGTTGAAGTTCGAACGTCCTTGCTTTGTTCCAACCTTCTACATTTTTGCTCCCTTTGTTCACTTTAGGACCTGAAATGTCATTACTTAAACTCCATCAAAGCACAATTAGTCCAAAATGGCATAGTAAAATTTGTTAACTTTACACACGAATCAATAATCTATTACCCAATATAATATACAACCCAGTAAATAATTATACAGACACTTAACTTGTATCACTCAACTCATTCAAACTAAAAATATAAGTAACAGACATACAAACTAAGTAATAACACACTAACTTCACTGGACCACTCTGGACTGAACTCAACTCCATGAGATAGTACTCAATCGAATGGACAGTGGACTAATCTACAACTCCCTCTATAGTACCTAAAAACAAAGAAACTATAGGGGTGTGAGCTAAACCACACGCTCAGTGAGTATACATGTTGTATATTAAATGGAAATGATAGTAATACATAGAAGTAGGTAAATACTACATAGATACATGTATCAAACAACAACGTCAATCCAATTCTAAAGAATTCACAAGCCACAACACATCTATACTATCGCTCATCGGGTAGTCGATCCCATATGAATTCGTGTCTCCCGAACCTCCCGGGAACACCATAGTGCTAGCACACTACTGCACTCCTAGTGATCAGGCATTGATGCTTCTATCTCAGACAATACGCTATATTTCACAATACACAATACACAGTACAAAGCATCATTCAATCACATAAGCACGTAGCACATAATCCTGGAGAATTGCTATTAAATTCTATCATTTNCTTTTGGAGGGTTTCCACCACAACCAAAAGATGAACTACCTCTCTTGATACTTTGTAAGTAAAAGCAAGTACAACTACTAGGGGAGTCTAAGCCTCCATCATGGCTGTCACAACATGAATGTAAAGACTTAGCATAAGCAAATGAAAGACTTCAACTACAAGGGGAGTCTAAGCCTCCAACATGGTTGATATAAACAGAAAATGAAAGCATAAACATGAAATATTCAAGAACTAGATTACTAAAACACTCTTACTTTACAAGAATAAAGATTGCTCCCTCCTTTCTCTCCAAGAGGAAAAATGCCTTTTAAGCTCCCAACAAGGGTGTATTTATTGGCAAGGAAGGGGAGGGGGGGTAGGAGATAGTTGAGGATGAGTGAATAGTGTTTGTCACCCATGGGAGTCAGATATTTTGCTGGTATTCTGCAGGGGGATGTTCGAATGTTATCTGGGGTTCGAACGTCAAGTCTTCCTTTGCTTTGAAGGCGTTCGAACATCAAATGACGTTTGATTTCTTCCACTCAAGTGGCCTGTGGTCACTGACTTGGTTTCTGACTTAGTCAATTCCATACGCCTTGACATCATTGACTGTACACTCAACAACTCCTTAGTTACTCAAGACAACGTTCGAACGTGGAGTGACGTTCGAACGTTGTATTCAAGTGCTTCTAGTTCTTCTCTTTTTGTTGACTGCAACACGCCATGTCTCAACAGCTGGTCTTGACAGGGTTTCAGATGACGTTCGAACGTGGGTTGAAGTTCGAACGTCCTTGCTTTGTTCCAACCTTCTACATTTTTGCTCCCTTTGTTCACTTTAGGACCTGAAATGTCATTACTTAAACTCCATCAAAGCACAATTAGTCCAAAATGGCATAGTAAAATTTGTTAACTTTACACACGAATCAATAATCTATTACCCAATATAATATACAACCCAGTAAATAATTATACAGACACTTAACTTGTATCACTCAACTCATTCAAACTAAAAATATAAGTAACAGACATACAAACTAAGTAATAACACACTAACTTCACTGGACCACTCTGGACTGAACTCAACTCCATGAGATAGTACTCAATCGAATGGACAGTGGACTAATCTACAACTCCCTCTATAGTACCTAAAAACAAAGAAACTATAGGGGTGTGAGCTAAACCACACGCTCAGTGAGTATACATGTTGTATATTAAATGGAAATGATAGTAATACATAGAAGTAGGTAAATACTACATAGATACATGTATCAAACAACAACGTCAATCCAATTCTAAAGAATTCACAAGCCACAACACATCTATACTATCGCTCATCGGGTAGTCGATCCCACATGAATTCGTGTCTCCCGAACCTCCCGGGAACACCATAGTGCTAGCACACTACTGCACTCCTAGTGATCAGGCATTGATGCTTCTATCTCAGACAATACGCTATATTTCACAATACACAATACACAGTACAAAGCATCATTCAATCACATAAGCACGTAGCACATAATCCTGGAGAATTGCTATTAAATTCTATCATTTACTATCATCTTATAATAACATTTTCAACATATAAAGATATATACCCACCTCAAGTGTAAAGATTTACGGGCCTTCAGACCTACTGGTGGATCCCTTCGGTGTCACTATATCTGTCTCAACACTGACTGTCCTACTTGTTCTACCTAACACATTTGTAATTACAATATCAATATATTTATCACATTTAATAGTTAATCATGCACTAATACCTGCAAGATGATTCAACCCAAAGTGCCCCAATAACCTCAGTCACCGTATTGTCTACTCACATACTGGAACATCAAATTTAAAAAAAACCACTTAATTGAACCCTTAAACCCTCCATTTCACTTCCACAAATCTCGGTTTCAACCTAGCCCACTAAAAGCATCCTAAGTATCTCCAATGTTCATTTTCCACACTTTTCTTACACCCAGTTGAATCCCTACTTGAAACCCTTTCCTAACAGCCCTTTAATTATGTTTAACACACTTAATTAGACTCACAGGGAAGGGACCTAGGATGTCAATTCCCCACATGGAGAAGGTTCATGGGCTCTGAATGGTGGTGAGCTCTTCGGGTGGCTGTCTAGGCACAGTCGAGAAACGTTGGCATTTGTCACATCTCCGAACAAACTCGTGGGTGTCTCTGATCATGGTAGGCCAATAATATCCTTGTCTAACTGCTTTTTGAGCCAATGCACACCCTCCTGAGTGATTCCCATATATTTCCTTGTGGATTTCCCTCATTGTGTAGTTAGCTTCCTCGGGGGTGAGACAGTGGAGTAGCGGTAGGGAATAACTTTTCTTGTAGAGGGTGTTTTGTAGGATGACATACCTAGACGCTCTCATTCTCAAATTTTTGGCTTCCATTGGGTTGTCTGGGAAAGCGCCCTCCTCTAGATAAGTTCGAATGGGAATCATCTAATTGACTTCTAAGGATGCACAATTAACATCGTCCTCCTCTGTCTTGGAGGTGCTTTGTTTGAACTGGTGACCTGTCAGTGCTAGGCTCATGAGTATATTGGCAGACGTGAATTTGGCAAGGGTGTCTACCATGACGTTCTCTTCTTGGGGCACATGGAGGATTTGGAAGCAGATAAACTTTTTTAGCAGTGCTTAGACCATCGAGAGGTATTCTTGCATTCTTTCCTCCATTGCTTCAAAATCTCCCTTTACCTGGTTGACTATGAGCTGAGAGTCACTATAGGCTATTAGGTAGAGGGCCTCCATCTCCAACGCAAGCTTCAAGCCTGATATGAGGGCCTTATATTTAGCTTGATTTGATGTGGCAAAGTAGAGAGAGTGATGGCGTACTTCAACGAGGTTCCATGGGGGTTGATCAGCACTAATCTCATGTCGCTGCCCTCGCTAATGGAGGACCCATCCACGTAGAGTCTCCAACTTGGTACAGTAGATAGAGGCGAGGGCGCAGGCGCCAACTTTACAGGCAACGCTATTTGTAATGATAGGAGTTATGATGGCGTCGAATAGGCAAGAGGCGATGCCACGAGCAAAAAGGGCGGTGCCCTAGGTACAATGAGGGATGCCCTAGGCTGCGCAGGTGATGATTCAGGCTGCGTGGGTGGTGCCCTGAGCTGCTCAGGCTGTGGATCCATCTTTGAGGTGTTAGGTCCTCTCGGGTAGCGTCTGAGCTGGCCTCATAGTGGGTAGAGGCAATGTGTATTGACTAGGTGGGTGCAAGGGCGCCCAACACTTCCTCCTTGGACTCTTGTCGTAGTGTAGACTCAACCATGAAGTCTATAAGTGCTTGTGCTTTGATGTTAGCCCTCAATTGGTACTACACATCAAACTCACTTAACTTGACGGACCAATTGAGTAGTCAGCTAGACACATTAGGCTTTCCCAAAAGTCTTTTGAGCGGTTGATCTGTAATAACCACGATGGTGTGGCTATGAAAGTAGTGGCGTAGACACTTGATGACAGTGACAAGTGCGAGAGCCAATTTTTCAAGCTTCGAGTGCCTTACCTCTGCCCCTCGGTATGCCCTGCTTACGTAGTATACAGGTTTCTAGGTGCCTCCATCCTCCCTGAAGAGGAGCTTACGACAAAGGGTGAGGAGAGGAGGTTGAGGTACAGGGTCTCTCCTGGTGTAGCATAGGAGAACAAAGGTGGTGTGACGAGGTAGGCCTTGAGCTTTTGGAAGGCCTTCTCGGCATCTGGTCCCCACTAAAAAAGACTTGCGAAGGATTTTAAAGAAATGCAGGCACTTATCTGCTGATTTAGAGACAAACCTGTTGAGGGCTGGTATCATCCCATTAAGTCCTNATAAATTTTGAATGAATATGTCTCTTTGTGGGCATCTGTGTTTGAGTCGTTGAATGAGTATAGACTTCCTGCGTGTTTAACATTACATAGATTGTTGTTCAAGCCGGCACGTGAGAGCTTGGTGTTTATACACACACTTTCATGAGCATTATGCGTTGGTTGTCTCCGTAGGCTCGTGGTGTTCATGCCCACAATAGATTTGCAACTAACCAGGGCATTCTTGTTATTTTGGATGTATTATTTTGGAAAACCTACGATATGGTGGATATATTATGTGTAGTCTAAATACACTTGTGAATTGTTCCTAAAAATACATCGTGCACTCAGGTGTACATATTAGTGGGGTGAAATGGTTATAGCTGGTTCCTATTGTTATGGAAGTAGAGATCGGGCTCGGTACTGGATGGTGTGAAATTGGTTGAAGA
>CAUOFW020004225.1:321726-326659 GCA_963454935.2 Ilex paraguariensis
CGGTAGTAGCGACGGGCGGTGTGTACAAAGGGCAGGGACGTAATCAACGCGAGCTGATGACTCGCGCTTACTGGGAATTCCTCGTTCACGTGGAAAAATTGCAAGCCACGATCCCTAAGCACGAAGGAGGTTCAGCGGGTTACCCGGAAGCCTGTCGGCCCAGGAATGTTAACACACGCTGATTCCTTCAGTGTAGCGCGCGTGCGGCCCAGAACATCTAAGGGCATCACAGACCTGTTATCGCTCAGTCTCGTGCGGCTATTTTCGTCCGCCGCCTGTCCCTCTAAGAAGAGTTTAAGCTCCTGGGAGCCGGCGGTAGCCCTAGTAACGTATCGTGATCCGCCGGCGACGGCCGCGAACGCGGCGCGCTTCACCACGGAGCCCCAGGCACGACAGACGCACGCCGACCAGGGGATGAACCCCGGCCGACGCACGCCCGCCGCACGCAGGGACGCGGATGGCGCGGCCGCGCCCGACGACCGCCGTGGACGACGGGCGAACGCGTTCGGGGATACCGGGCCGAGCCGACGGGAACGCGAACACGGACGGCCGAAACCGCCCGCGCCGCGCCCACCGCCGACCCGGGTTTACCCGCCTAGTTAGCAGGACAGAGTCTCGTTCGTTATCGGAATTAACCAGACAGATCGCTCCACCAACTAAGAACGGCCATGCACCACCACCCACCGAATCAAGAAAGAGCTCTCAATCTGTCAATCTTTCCGGTGTCCGGGCCTGGTGAGGTTTCCCGTGTTGAGTCAAATTAAGCCGCAGGCTCCACTCCTGGTGGTGCCCTTCCGTCAATTCCTTTAAGTTTCAACTTTGCAATCATACTTCCCCCGGAACCGAAAAGCTTCGGTTTCCCGGAAGCTGCCCGCCGGGTCGTTAATGAAACGCCGGCGGATCGCTAGCTGGCATCGTTTACAGTTAGAACTAGGGCGGTATCTGATCGCCTTCGAACCTCTAACTTTCGTTCTTGATCATACGAGAACGTACTTGGCAAATGCTTTCGCGTCAGTTCGTCTCGAGACGATCCAAGAATTTCACCTCTAACGTCTCGGTACGAATGCCCCCGCCCGTCTCTGTTGATCATTACCTCCGGTCCCGAAAACCGGCCCGGCGGGACGCGCGGGCGACTGGCGCCCGCGGCCCGGCGGCCCGCGCACGGAAACGCCCCGGAGGGCGATTTCGCGCGCCCGCGAAGGGCGGAGATGCGCGGGACCGAGGTCTTGTTCCATTATTCCATGCGACCAGTATTCAGGGCCTTTTGACGAGACGGCCGTGAAGCCGCCCCGCCAGATTTGAGCCTGCTTTGAGCACTCTAATTTGTTCAAAGTAAACGTGTCGGCCCGCCGACGGCACTCGGTGAAGAGCACCGCGCAGCAAGATTGGAGTAGGCGGCCGCCGTCGTCGAACCCCGACGGCCGCGCGACGCGTGGCCGCGCGGCGCGCCGGAAGCACGAGACACGTGTCCGCCTGCCGACAATACGTCCGGCCGACGTGCCGGTAACTAACACCCCGAGACGGCTGACGAGCGCGACGACGACCGCGCCGACGGGACACGTGGTCCCGCGACACGGCCGGCCGCGACACGCCAAACCGCCAGGGTGGTCCGGCACCGCCCAGACACAGATCCGACTACGAGCTTTTTAACCGCAACAACTTTAATATACGCTATTGGAGCTGGAATTACCGCGGCTGCTGGCACCAGACTTGCCCTCCAATTGATCCTCGTTTAAAGGTTTTAAAGTGTTCTCATTCCGATTACGGGGCCTCGGATGAGTCCCGTATCGTTATTTTTCGTCACTACCTCCCCGTTCCGGGAGTGGGTAATTTGCGCGCCTGCTGCCTTCCTTGGATGTGGTAGCCGTTTCTCAGGCTCCCTCTCCGGAATCGAACCCTGATTCCCCGTTACCCGTTACCACCACGGTAGGCATGGAACCTACCGTCGACAGTTGATAAGGCAGACATTTGAAAGATGCGTCGCCGGTACGGAGACCGTGCGATCAGCTCGAAGTTATTCAGAGTCACCAGGTCTTTGCGCGGGCCGCGATCGGGACGCGCACGAAGCGCTCCGCGACGGGCCGGTTTTGATCTAATAAAAGCGTTCCTCCCGCGCGCGACACCCGAGGGCGCCGCGACGGTCGGAACTCTGTCGGCATGTATTAGCTCTAGAATTACCACAGTTATCCAAGTAACTTGGGTACGATCTAAGGAACCACAACTGATTTAATGAGCCTTTCGCGGTTTCACCTTAATGCGGCTTGCACTGAGACATGCATGGCTTAATCTTTGAGACAAGCATATGACTACTGGCAGGATCAACCAGGGATCTCGGTTTTTTTATAGCGACCGCGCGGTGGCCCGGTGCTCGGGGCGCCGGCGGATCCGCGTGTGACGCGGACGCGCTCGGCGCCGTCGGTACCGGGTCGCGCGTGCGTCCGAGCGCCGGTCCGCCCCCGGAGGGGCGAGCCGACGCCGAGGGCGGTCGCACGGCCGCGACCGCTGGGGTCCCGGCGTACGACCGACCGCGGTTCGTGTGTGTGTGGGTACGAGGTGTGCAGAGGGGCGCGGCCCGAGGGGGCGCCCGACGCGACGTGACTCGTGTTGACGAGGGCCGCGGAGAGAGCGGCGGCGCGGCACCCGATGTGGGAGCCGGACCGCCGGCACGCTCGCGCGCGCCACTCGCCCGATTCGTAACGGCCCCCAGCCGAGATCGTGGGGGAAGCCGGGACGCGACGCGAAGTCCGTCGTCCCGGGGCTTCGCCCCGGCGACCGCCGGGCACGGCGACGATGGCCGGCCGCGGCGGGAATGTTCTGGCGTCGAGAGCCCGTAACTTGCGAAACGGTAGCGGGAGTCGTCATCGATGTGTTTTTCGCGCGCCGCGGACCCACCGGTAGGAGGGCCCGCGACGCCGGTCGAGGTGTGCCACTCGGCGTGCGAGATGGGTCGGTCGCCGAGACTTGGACGGAAACCGCCGTCGTCCGCCGCGGCGCACCGGCCGAGACCGATGCACACGCGGCGGCGACGACGGACCCGTCGGCTTCGGCGTCGCCCGTGGCGTTGCTGTCGTACGTGATCGCGGCGAACGGACGTCGGCTTGACGCCGACGACCGGGCCGCTCACAAATTTACAAAATGTCGGGTTTCACCGCCCGCCGGCCGGGTATGGACGCGTGGCGGTACGGCCGGGCCGCCACCGTTTCGCCATCAGAGCGCGTAGCGGTCACGCGCGCGCCGTGCCCGCGGCCCATGTCGGCGCGTAGCGGTCACGCGTCCGCGGCTCGCGATCCGTCTCGGCGCGTGGCGGTACGGCCGTGGCGGTGAGAAGAAATTCCGAAAACCGACTGGCGTCCCCGGCGCTCGGGAATCTGATAGTATTTCGCACGGCCGACGCGATCGCATCCGGGGTGCGTCGCGAAAAAACCGACCGTTAACGAGTTATCGACCTCGGAAAAACGTGTGGTCCGAAAAGTTGGAGTGCAGAACGCGCCGGTCCGAGGGGCCCGGGCTGCAGCCATGGAGACCACCCCGGCACTGCGGAACGCGGCCGGACGTCGGCCGACAAAATAAAAACCGATATTTTTTAGCGCGCGTTTCGCAACGGTTACATCGAAACCGCGAACGCGGAGCACGGTCGCCGGGTCGGACGCCCGAGAACATTTTTCGTACGCGAGTGACGACCCCGGGTCGCGGACTTGGAATTTTTTTTTTCGTCTTCACCCGATCGCACGGCCGGGCCGACGGACCACGGCCGAGAGCGGTCGACGGCACCGGGCGCTTCGACGCGACGCGGTCGTCGGCAGAGCTCGCCGGGGGCTGTGGTTTCGCTAGATACCGGGAACCGCGGCCGAGTCCCGGGGCCCCGGTCGGACGCCCGAGAACGTTTTTCGTACGCGAGTGACGACCGCGGGTCGCGGACTTGGAATTTTTTTTTTTCGTCTTCACCCGATCGCACGGCCGGGCGGTCGCCGGCAGCGCTCGCCCGGCGCTGTGGTTTCGCTAGATACCGAAAACCGCGGCCGAGTCCCCGAGCCCGGGTCGACGAGCGGCCGTCGGGTGTCCGTCACGCAGGCCAAACCGGGTCGCGGACTTGGAATTTTTTTTTTCGTCTACACCGAATTCGCACGGCCGGGCCGACGGACCACGGCCGAGCGGTCGACGGCACCGGGGGTTTCGACGCGACGCGGTCGTCGGCAGAGCTCGCCCGGGGCTGTGGTTTCGCTAGATACCGAAAACCGCGGCCGGGTCCCGGGGCCCCGGTAGGACGCCCGAGAAAAGGTTTCGTACACGAGTGACGACCCCGGGTCGCGGACTTGGAATTTTTTTTTTCGTCTTCACCCGATCGCACGGCCGGGCCGACGGACCACGGCCGAGCGGTCGTCGGCACCGGGGCGTGGTGGCTGTGGTTTCGCTAGATACCGGGTACCGCGGCTACGACCCGGGTTCGTCGGGGCAACGGAGTATTTCGCATTGGCGAGNGGTCGTCGGCACCGGGGCGTGGTGGCTGTGGTTTCGCTAGATACCGGGTACCGCGGCTACGACCCGGGTTCGTCGGGGCAACGGAGTATTTCGCATTGGCGAGCGTATACCCGAGCTCGGCGACCGGGGAGCACGAAATTTTTTTTTAACCAACATCGGCGACGGCCGTGAGGCAGAACTCGCCGACCGCCGCGTCCGGAGGATCAGCGATGGTACTCGACATTCGTGAAACTCGCCCGTGCACATCGACCGCACCGGAGCACGATCGACGCGGGCGCACGGCCAACAACATCAACCGAGTGTCGTCACCCAACGGCGTCGACCCGACCCCGGGGGATAGGGACAGTGGCGACCGCTCGCCCCGGCGCCCGCGGTGCGCAGCAAGACCGAGGCCCCCGATTATTTTGGCGCCGCGCAGCGGCGGCCGCCCCCGGCGAGGACCAGACTCGGCGAC
>CAUOFW020004225.1:329477-358444 GCA_963454935.2 Ilex paraguariensis
TTCCTAAATATTAATATTCAATGTTACTATTTTTTATATTTGAATGGTACTATTTTGCATTTGAATTTGAGAGAAATAATTATTATTAAGTACGTTACAGTTTTTGTTAAGCATGTTATTATTTTTGTTGAACACGCTACTGTTGTTATTTTTTAAAAATATTAATATTGAATTTTTCAATTTTTTTTTGTTTAAATGTATTTTTTTTGTGTCCAAATGATAACTTTTTTTATATTTAAATATTACTATTTTTTATTTTTAATGTTACTATATATATATAAAACACCTAACCTATATATGGATATATATAGATAAGAGAGAGAGAGAAAATTTTAATGTTAGTCAAACTCTTAACCTATATATAGATATATAGATAGATATGAGAGAGAAAAGATTTTAATATTAGTCAAACTCTTAAAATTTAAGAATTTTTATATTTTAGTTTTATTTCACTTCTAAAGGGAAGAGATAATATGGTAAAATTGATAAAAAACGGATTTCATAATAAATAAATTTCCTTGACGGATTTAAGTTCAAACAAGTCTATATAGGGGGATCGACCTCCAAATTTTCTTATTTTTAATCTAATAGGAGATGTCAGAAAATATTCAAAAAATAAAAAAAA
This sequence comes from Ilex paraguariensis, assembly GCA_963454935.2. Classification (NCBI taxonomy): domain Eukaryota; kingdom Viridiplantae; phylum Streptophyta; class Magnoliopsida; order Aquifoliales; family Aquifoliaceae; genus Ilex; species Ilex paraguariensis. The sequence continues at coordinate 330,103 of CAUOFW020004225.1, forward strand.
TGTTTTTGAAAATATGATAAATTAGAACGAATATGACTGAAATAATTTCTAGTTTTTTTTGTAATTTTTTCAATTTAAAATTAAGGAGGAATTTTAAAATTGTTTGGAAGGCTCGAGTGTCATTGGCCAGCTCTTATATGCAAAATCTCTCCCTCCTATAAATCTACAATCAAATTAACCAAAGTTACCAAACACACACTCTCTCTCTCTCTCCGTCATCCACACACTCTTGTGTGCTAGGGTTGCCGAAACGCCATTTATGCCCAATCTTGGAGAATTCTCACAGTAAAAGTCAACAGTCCAATCAAAATCCTAGGGTTTTTAATCCGCATAACCATAAACAGCTGTGAGTCTCTCTCTCTCTCTCTCTCTCTCTCTGTATGAATGTGTTTTTTCCGATTTTGCCCTCCTTGCATATCTCCATTGCGGGTGTATGAATCTAGGGATTGGCAAGCCTGTGTTTGTTTTCCGAGGAAATAAACGTTTAATTTTCCCGTAAGGGTTCTTGGTTTGTTTTTTCCACAAAATTTAATTGAATAATTTTGGGTCAATATAAAGGCATGGCCTTTTAAGGGTTTACCGAAGGGTTCTTTTATTGTCGTACAATTTACATTGTTGTTTCCAATCGCTTCCTTATCCCGTCCTTTTTATCACTTTTGTAACGTCTCAGAAATTTGTATATAATTTTAGGGTTTTCTATGTAATTTAGAAGTTAGATATCGTGATGAAAAGACAAGAAATTGAATATAATTTAGGGTTCTTTTTTGGTTTGCTTTTGAATTCATTTTAAAAATATTGATTGTTGTTTCAGATTAATGGTGCATAATAAATCTTTTATGATTTTACAATGATATATTTTGGGTTTTCAGGTTCAGGTACTTTTTGACGCTGACTATTAGTTAACTGGGTCGGTCAGAGGCATGTCCCGATTGGTGAAGCCAGATGAGGTTGAGGACCTTGAATTCAAATGGGGTAAAAAAAGAGGAGTTGGCGGAAAGAAGAAGGAGGTCCAGTTTTATGAATCTTTTACTTATGATGGTGTTGAGTACACTCTGCATGATTCCGTGTACATGCACAAGGAAGGTGAATCTGATCCTTATATTGGTAAGATTGTAAAGATATGGGGGAATCCAGATAAGTCAAAGAAAGTGAAAATTCAATGGTTTTTCCGCCCTTTGGAGATTTCGGGATGGATTCGAGATAGTGAAGTTCTCGAGAATGAAATATTTTTTGCATCGGGTGAAGGTGTCGGTCTTGCAAATGTTAATCCCCTGGTAATTGAATTTCCAATGTCCTTTTGTTATTGAATTAATTAACGTTCACTGAGAGAGAAAATAATCAGTTCAATGATAGATAATTTTTTAGAGGTTAATAGCTTATTGTTTGATGATAATGCATTTACAATTGAAGTAAAAAGCATGTAAATTCAGTAATAACTCCTAATTTAGGTATATACGGGACATGTGTGTATATTTTGTAATGAAATTCTGTGTGGGGCACTTTTCAGTAGGTATTTTGAGCAAATTTTCTAACAAGAAGAAAAGAACCTATTTTGGTGCCTTTGGTGGTGCACTGCTCAGGGCAAAGTTTATTTGCAGGGATTCACTAATTTTGCTTGCCAATCTTGTGTATATTAATCAGGAAGCAATTGCTGGCAAGTGCAATGTTGTCTGCATTTCAAAGGATCACAGAAATCCACAACCTTCGGTGGAAGAACTTCAAATGGCCGACTACGTATTTTACCGTACCTTTGATGTTGGAAACTGTACTATAGCAAATGTGCTGGAGGATAAAGTTGGTGGGCTTGAATGTATGTTTCTCTCTATAATGAACTGTCATCGTTTAGTTTTGTTTCAAAATGTGTGTTTATGGTCCAGAGTCAAGATAGTTAAACTCTTACGTTTCTTTTGTCCCTTAATGTTGTTGCAGCTAAGTTTCTTTTTAACCGAAGAGAGAATGAAAATGCAAGTAGTGTTTCAAAAGTTGAATCTGAGGGGAAGGAGGACAATAGGAATGCAGTAGCATGTAATGAAACAGTGCAAATTTCTCAGAAAAATAAACGTGATGAGTTAGGTGGAAATTGCAATCAGCCAATGGTCAGGGAAGATGCAAAAGCTGAAGATTTATTGGTAAAACAGGAAACTTCAACTGGAGAAAGACCTGCTTCTGATGCTATTGTGTATTCAAGTGAAGTTCCTACGACTAGTGTTGAAAATAGAAGTGTTTCAGGTGGCAAAACCACTAGGCACCAAGTTGATTCTTCCAAGGATAAGGTTTACGATGTTAAAGTTGAAGAGAGAATAAAATCTGTCAAAGCGTCTGATGGTTTGGATGATAGGCAGTCTAAGAAAGCAAGGGTTGATATTGGCATCAAGTTATTTGACGTCAACAACATGAAAAGCGTTAGGAAGTCTGTTGTCCTTGGTAATGATGATGTGAAGGGTGTGGTAGAAAAAAAAGTAAAAAGTGGACATGGTAAGGATTTTTATAGGCTGGACCAGGGAGTTAAAACTGCTCAAGATTCTGTTGCCTTAAATGATAGGCCTGCTAAGAAAACAGGGGTTGGTAGTTCTGTTAAATTGTCTGCGGATAAGAACAAGAAAAGTGTTGAGAAGATGATTATCAATTATGATCCGAATGAACCAATGGATTTGGTAACAGTTGCTGCGTCTTCTGATGGAAAATTAAAATCTCGACTTGCTAAGGATTCGCCTGGGCTGGTTAAGGGCCATCCCAAGAAGGAGAATCCTGATGAGAAGTCAAGTAAGCTTTCCAATGGCAAGTTGCCTGCGGTGGCTGCAGATGAGGACAGGATAACTGTAGGCCAGATTCTTGAAGTCACCCGAAAACCAGATGCTGTAAGTTGCGCTTCAAATATCGCCATTTCCTTTTGGGAAATTTTAGTCTTGTCTTATTAGTGATTNGGATGAGGACAGGATAACTGTAGGCCAGATTCTTGAAGTCACCCGAAAACCAGATGCTGTAAGTTACGCTTCAAATATCGCCATTTCCTTTTGGGAAATTTTAGTCTTGTCTTATTAGTGATTAATATTGGATGAATTTGACGTGTTGACTGATTATAAACCATTATGTTTTTTTCCAAAGTACATTTTGAGCTGCGTTGCTTTTTATTCATTTTGATTAGAATAGGAAAATCGTTGTCAAACAACTTTTTCTAACTATAGACGGCGTGCTATACAAGATGACACTCGTTGCACAGAGGTTACTTGTGATGCTTCAATGCCATTTTGACAGTGAATTATGATCGATTTCATCGATGACTATTGCTTGGTGCATCTTTCATTGGTTGGGGTAGGAAGGAGGAGGTATGCTTGGTTAGTCCCAGAACTCCCACTTATTTTGACTGAACGCATTTTGGTCTCTTCTATATGGGTCTCTTCTATATGACAGGGACTTTTTAAATTATTTCCAAACCATTTTCATAGAACAACCTCATGTCATGCTTCTATCTTTCTGGATAATTGCGCTTTGAAGGTGGCTCAAGGCTGTGGGCTTCATCAAGCTAGTGGGGGTGGAGTTATTTGGTGACGAGCTTTCCAGGTTATGCAATGGATAGGAACTTAGAATGCTTAAAAAAGACTTGGAGAGATGACATAGGGATGAGAATGGCAATACATCTTCTTGGGAGGAGAGGGGTGCTATTGTAGATCATAGAAGGTGGTGAACATATAGCAATAATAGCAATGAATGGTGCAGGCAAAAGTCCATGGCTTAATGGCTTAAGGAGGGGAAGCCAAACACTAAACCCTTCCATGTTGGGCGGTGTCTTAAACTTCTAGAAGAAATTTATGAGAAGCCACTGATGACTTTCCAAAAACCTTTAGGCATATTTTTAGATTTTATCATGCATCTGAACATATCCATAATTGTTATATTTTTTCTCTCTGTCAAACCATTCTGTTAGAGAGTTTACCAGACTATCAACTGATGTTTAATACTATGATTTCTCAAAAAATCATAAAAAATCACATATTCCCGACCTCTGTCAGTCTTCAAAACTTAAATTTTTCTCCCACTCTGCCTTTCAACATAAGCCTTTTATCTAATAAATGCATCCCTTCCAGAAGTCGGGGTTTGTTGCACGTATTAGCTCTAGAATTACTACGGTTATCCGAGTAGAAGATACCATCAAACAAACTATAACTTATTTAATGAGCCATTCGCAGTTTCACAGTCTGAATTAGTTCATACTTACACATGCATGGCTTAATCTTTGAGACAAGCATATGACTACTGGCAGGATCAACCAGGTAGCATTCCTCCTTGACGTTGGCACCGCATGAACCCGACCGAATGAACGGCCGGTCAAGNACAACTAGGTAGCATTCCTCCTTGACGTTGGCACTGCATGAACCAAACCTAGAAGTTTGGTCATACTTCATTAACCACCACATTCAAACTTTCCATAGTGTTGCACCCATTTATGTTGACATTCATAACATCTTTGGTCAGCACATCCAATTCCAATTTAACACCTCCTAAATGGCGAAACAAAATAAGTATAGATGTAAGAATGTTCTTTTCAATCAAACTAATAACGCAATTTATATATTAACCTCTTTCTTCAAACAACCAATCTTTAGTGCATATTAAAGCCTCTACAACTTGAGGGTTTAAAGCACTACGATATTAGTCGAGAACACGAACCACCCGTGCTAAATGCCGACTCCGAAGCAACAGTAGAAACCGAAATGGTCAACACATCAGGAGCCCCATAATAGCAAGTTTTGGATATTGAAACTGGTGAGCATTCCAATAAGAAAGTACCTCAATTTTCTGCTGTATCAACCAAAGGCTCATCCAAGTATAATTTCACTTGCCTTTTATTTGCATTAGAAACAACTCTATTGCATTCGTACAAGTTAAAGCCCTAAATTAGGAGAAAGAATAACATTTATCCTTAATTTAAGAACTTGTGATTGATTGAAGTATGACTTTGAAAGCAAGCTTTGGTGCAGGATAATATTACTCAATTGTGACTTGAGCATCACAAGTTCGAATCATGAGAACGATCTTGTAAGGCTACATTTAACCTGCCCAGGGACATCAGTGGGGAAGGCTGGTGCACTAAATTGCTTTTCATATGTGGGGAGTGGTTGGAGAGAGAGAGACTATTTTTAGAAAAAGTGGTGGAAGCCTTGAATGGCTACAACATGGATGATGTGTGGGGCCAAATGAGTTGTCTATGATGTTCTTCTAGAATGGTTAGCTAGTGAGGAGCTGAGAATGGTAAGTAGATGGCAAAGAATCTAATGTTTTCTATATTATTTAAATGAACTTTTGAGTGTCACAAAAGTTTGAATACTTTATTCTTGATCTTATTTAGGAGGTGCCTCTGAGTGGAAAGATTTAGGCCAACTAGCCTGGTTGTTAGGGTTTTAAAATTGTGGCTGCAAATGCTTGGTTGAAGAAGGTTGTGTCAGATTTCCTATTGGAGGGAAAGGAAGATTCACATTGAGGTGCTAGTTGTCAACAAGTATGCATATGCCGGACAAAATAGAAATATTCTAGGGTTAATATATGTAAATTGGGTGATGAAAAGATTTATAATCCAGGAAACATGGATGTGGACACAGGTGTTATATCCGATACAATATCGACACGGGGATATGGGAAAATTCGAAAATATAGGACATGGGTATGACTAATTAAATTAAAATAATATTATATAACAATATTAATAATAAGACCTAATAAATATTAATTTTTTGAATTAAATTGAAATAAATCAAAACAAAAATCTAATATTTTCTTCAAACATTATTACATCCATTAATATTCATAGTCCATAAGTTGCATAACAAAAAACACAAGAACAAAATTAAGAAATCGTACACTCCTCGTAATAGTTGATAGTTGTGAGATTAAAAAAGAAACTTGGTCGTGTGTTGGCTATATTCTAGTCATATTCTGCATTTGTTTGACTGAGTTCACTATTCAGGATACATCTAGTTGTGTCGGACATGTGTTCGACAGCCTCCTACATGTATGTGTGCTTCCTAGTTTGTGATAATATGAATTGGGTGCTTCTTTTCTATACAAAACAGAGGATGGTTTTGGGGCTAGGTGGAAATGGTGGATTTAGACTCCATTTCTGCATTCCGATTTTCCATCTTTAATTTATACTTCGTTTGAAAGATACTTTGGGAGTTCTTGAGACATCATAGAGGCCCATTATAGCTTTCTTGCTAGGAAGCATGGATACTCGTTGGCGGTCGCCGTGGCAGTGTCCGACACCTTTGGAAGTGTCCTGCATAGTCGATATGAATTTTTTTCAACTTGATATGGCTCGAATACGGCCGGGTAGGATACAGTGGGGCTTATTTTCTTATTTAAAAAACTTAAGGGGCTGAAACGAATACGGCCGGGTGGGTTACAGTGAGGATGGGTTTGGGGCTAGGTGGAAATGGTGGATTTAGACTCCATTTCTGCATTCTGATTTTCCATATTTAATTAATACTTCATTTGAAAGATACTTTGGGAGTTCTTGAGACATCATAGAGGCCCATTATAGCTTTCTTGCTAGGAAGCATGGATACTTGTTGGCGGTCGCCGTCGCAGTGTCCGACACCTTTGGAAGTGTCCTGCATAGTCGATATGAATTTTTTTCAACTTGATATGGCTCGAATACAGCCGGGTGGGATATAGTGGGGCTTATTTTCTTATTTTAAAAACTTAAGGGGCTGAAACGAAAAAAAAAGAGAGGTGACGTCGTTTTGGGGCTGGAAAAAGAAAAAAACAAAAGGGCAAATTGTAAAGGCTTCAACCTTTGAATCGTGACAGAGAGAGAAGAGGGGACTGAATCTCCACCAGATTTGCTTCGACAACAAAGAGAAGGGGAGGAGAAGAAGGAGAAGGAGAGGGAAGACCAACCTGCAACTTGGAGTCTCAGATCTGCTACCTGCATGTTTCTGATTTGCTGCCTGCCCGGTTCCTCTTCTTTTTTGTTGCCTCGGATCTTTTTTTTTTTTTTGTTACTTCTGTGGGGAAGCTTCAGATCTGCTGCTGCTATCTGGTTTGTTAATTTCATTGGGTTGGGGTTTTTTTGTTATTGATGTGCCTGCTGTTTTTTTGCTGTGATGCTGTGCATTTGATTCTGAAAATTGCTCACCTTTTCTCTNGTTACTTCTGTGGGGAAGCTTCAGATCTGCTGCTGCTATCTGGTTTGTTAATTTCATTGGGTTGGGGGTTTTTTGTTATTGATGTGCCTGCTGTTTTTTTGCTGTGATGCTGTGCATTTGATTCTGAAAATTGCTCACCTTTTCTCTTTCTTCCTGCTGTGCTGCTGCCTTCTGGGTTAATAAAAATTTGCTGTTTTTTGTATTTTGAATCTTTGATCTATTTTAGAGAACAAGATGGATGCGTTTTTGTCTTAATAGTTATTATTAATGTTGTTATTATATATATATATATATAAATATATATTATTATTTTAATTAGCCGTATCTTTGCCGTACGCGTGTCCTAATTTTGCCGTAGCCCTTGTCTATTGTATCGGATACGATACCCGTGTCCGTATCCATGCTTCTTAACTTTCTTCTCAACAGTAATGGAGAGAATCGTGATGAGTGATATTCAGATTGGGATTTGGGAGTTTTGGATGTGTGCCTATTTCATTCGATCACCTGATTTTTGCAGAGTTGCTTTCTTTCTTTCTGCAAGTAGTGTTCGGTTTGAAAGTTCCTTTGTGGAATGGTGAGCTCATTCCAGCAGGAGATATAGGTGAAATAGTCTCACGGGAGGTTTTGGCTGCAAAGAAGGGAATGTTCCCTAGAACTATTTAGTCCTTCTATTGGTTTAGGCTGTATATGATCTGATGATCAGCTGTTGATAGTTCTGAAATGTGGCTTGTGGGTTAGAAAGGGTATATCTGTTGAATGGGGGAGGCTTTGTTCAATTAAAGCACAGTTTCTATCATTGCTGCATACTTTGTCACTTTCCAACCGGTCTACACTGAGAGGGGACTTGACCAGCTTGAGATGGGTTTCTTGTTGGAGCCGAAGGTGAGTTCAAATTCATTTTGCGAAAGGGAACGTGTTTTATCTTTGATAAAAAAGTGGTTCAGGATTTGATGCTATGCGTTCACTGAGATCTTTATTTTAAGTAAAAGTAAATGTGGAGGGTTGGAATGAAAGTCATGTTTCATTTGGTAAATTACTGACTTAGAGGTAGGTGGTTATGGATCTCTACTAAGGTTCATGCTTAATGGGGTTTGGTTGTAGAAACGATTAGGAAAGGGTGGGAGCTTGTAAAGCATGTNAGTTGTGGTGGAAGCAATAGCACAATACTCCATCTCAGTATAAGAATGAGCTATTACAGTTTACTTTTTGTTCTTTCAAGAAATAAGGGAATCACCCATAAAGAGACAAAAGCTAGTGGTGGATTTGTAATATGTAGAGCAGTGTTATTAAAGCTGTAAAGTGAACCGAAGTGGACAAGTCTCCTGAAGCCTAGGCGAGAAACAAGAGGCGAAGTGAACGTTTCATCGAAGCAAAACAAATAGTGAAAAAAAAGCAAATATTTTATGATTGATAGTATCACACTACAATGATGGGGTAGCAGAGAACATTAAAGACTTTGCTAAGAAGATAATGAAAGTGTATTGTGGTGTGAGATTTTGTAAAGAAATTCGCTAGCTACATAGTATAAGGACAAAAGAGGAGATAAATGGTGCCCAACTGAAGATGATGGTGCACAAAATGACAGTAAATCTCAATATGCTTTATTCGCTCATGGAAGACCGAGTATGCAATCACAATCCATAAGGGGGTAGGAACAAATAAAGAGATGTCAAGATCTACGGGCAACAAACGCAACAACCTATCTTAGTTGTGGTGGAAGCAATAGCACAATACTCTATCTCAGTATAAGAATGAGCTATTACAGTTTACTTTTTGTTCTTTCAAGAAATAAGGGAATCACCCATAAAGAGACAAAAGCTAGTGGTGAATTTGCAATATGTAGAGCAGTGTTATTAAAGGCGTAAAGTGAACCAAAGTGGACAAGTTTCTTGAAGCCTAGGCGAGAAACAAGAGGCGAAGTGAACGTTTCATCGAAGCAAAACAAATAGTGAAAAAAAAGCAAATATTTTATGATTGATAGTATCACACTACAATCAAATAGGTAGATCTAGAACATATTAATCAAACAACTAATTAATGAAACTTGAAATAGAATCAATATAAGTAGAATAAGAAACAGAAGAACTTGAATCAGAAACAAAAATAGAAGCAAAATAAGAGTCCCAAAATTTCATAAATAAGAAATAGAAACAAAAGCAAAATCAAAGTCCCACAATTAGAGTCTTAGAATTTCAGAAATCATAAATAAAAATAGAAGAGGTAGAATTAGAATCAAAAACAAAAGCAAAAAAACAGAAATAGAAACAGAAGCAGAAGCAAAGGAAGCAGAGAAGTCAAATCAAAGAATCAGAACCATAGAAATCAAAGAATCCCATAAAAATAAAAACAAAAATACAGAATCCCAACCAAAATAAAATAAAAGCAGAAGTAGAACCAAAGAAGAAGCAGGGCCAGAGAAGAAGAAACATAAGCAAAAGAAGCAGAAGCAGAGAAGAAGTCGAGTTATAGGAAAATGACAAATAACGCCTAATCCCTACGTCTACGGCTACTATAACGAAATATAATCTGATTCTTATCATTTCTCCCTGGTTGAAAAGAATTTGCCTTTGGAGAGATACGATTATGATAATGCTCTAGAAGATTAAGGTCAAGTCAACGAAACTCATCCTGAGTAATCCATGAATCATCAGTCTCTGGACGATCTCTCCATCGAACAAGATAACGACGATATCCTTCATCCGAGGAGTCCACAATCTGATCGTTAAGTACATCTGCAATCTAGTTATGCAGCTGTGATGGAAACGGTGAAAGAATAGGAACTTTAGGTGATGCTGATGACGAAGTAACTCCACCTGTCGGCAACATAAGAGGCTCAAAAGTATTATGATAGGGAAACAAGCCCTCCACATTGAAAATAGGCATTAGGGCCAAGCTTGCGAAGAATACGAAAAGGGCCAGTGGCTCGAGCATGTAACTTTGTAAAAGAATTTTTAGGATAACGTTTAGGAAGCACACGAACTATGACATAATCTCCTACAGTAAAGTCTTTATTTGTAGATGTAGGGATTAAGAGTTATTTGTCATTTTGTTTTTTTTTGTTTTTCAGGGACTTAGTTGAGTAGTAACTTGAGAAAGTTATTGTCCCAGTCCTTTAACTTTCTCACGTAATAAGTCGACTGAGTGTTTAGTGTTGGTCACATCAATGGTGAGAGTCTCATATTTTTGTTCTAGTATAGTATGGGACTTTGAAAGCTCTCGAAGGCTCATATTGAATGTAATGTAAAATTTGGGTTAATGTAAATTATCAACTAGACTAAAAATTAAACCAAATAATAAAAACTATAAATCAATGCAAATAGCCACATAAGAACAAGTTTATTATAAAAAGATTCAAATAAAAGTGAGAAAAGCAATAATGGGTTTAACAAGGAATTGAGCAAGCTAAGTTATGAAGGTGGTGTGTGAGAACAACAAACAAAGAAAGTTTAAGTATTTTTTTTTTGTGCGAATCGAAATTGGGCTTTGATACTAAATTGATGTAGAACGTATTGGGGAAGAATTAGGAATGAGAAGGAAAGAAGAAAGAGATGAAAAAAGAAGGGGATAAGAATAGAGAGATAATTTTAGGAAGAAGCAATATCAAGATTCAATATCAATAATCATCAATCAATAATTAAAGTCTAGTCTCACAATAAATATGTATCCCCTATATATATAAGAAGAACACAAATCCTAAAAGAATTTTAAAAGAAATAAATAGTCATAATGACAATTAAGCCTCTGAAAAGTAAAATGACAAATAACTCCTAATCCCTACATCTTCGTCTATTATAAAGAAATATAATCCGATTTTGATAATTTAAAATGATAGGAATCGAATTATGTTTTTGTAGTTTACTAGAACTTCTGGGATGAGTCTACAATTCTTAGGAGGTCTTCTTCTTCACGATGTTTATGGGTTAAGGGTCACACTGTAACCCTAACCTTCACAAATCTGCTATGAAAAAACGATGAAGAAAAAGAGCAGTGTGACTGACGAAGACAAGGGCAGCGATGAAGACAGTCGTGACGAACAGTCACAGTGAACAGTAACGATGAACAATGCGTGATTTTTTTATTTTTTTTCTGTTGGAACGAGACCAAAACAGTGCGCACGATGAACAATTTTTTTTTCTTGGAACGAGAACGATGAACAGTACGGATTTGACAGTTTTTTTTTTATGAACAATATTGCTGAGATTTTTGTGATTTGTACAAATCGAAGTTAAGTTTTGATATCAAATTGATGTAGATTGTATTAGGGAAGAATTAGAGATGAGAAGGGAAGAACAAAGGGATGAGAAAAGAAGAAGGGGATGAGAATAGAGAGAGAATTTTAGAAAGAAGCAATATCAAGATTCAATATTAATAATCAATAATTAAAGTCTATCAAAACAAATTTCATATCCCATATATATATATATATATAGGGAGAACACAAATCCTAAAAGAACTCTAAAAGAAATANGGGAAGAATTAGAGATGAGAAGGGAAGAAGAAAGGGATGAGAAAAGAAGAAGGGGATGAGAATAGAGGGAGAATTTTAGAAAGAAGCAATATCAAGATTCAATATTAATAATCAATAATTAAAGTCTATCAAAACAAATATCATATCCCATATATATATATATAGGGAGAACACAAATCCTAAAAGAACTCTAAAAGAAATAAATAGTCATAATGACAACTAAGCCCCTAAAAAGTAAAATGACAAATAACTCATAATTCCTACGTCTACACCTATTATAACGAAATATAATCTGATTCTTATCAATACCTTTACAAAAAATAATAGGTAATGAGTCTGAAACAACATGGGAGACTTAAATTAGAAGTCAAGTAAGGGAGAGACGATGGGGGCACTTCAGTAAATGGNCGATTCTTATCAATACCTTTACAAAAAATAATAGGTAATGAGTCTGAAACAACATGAGAGACTTAAATTAGAAGTCAAGTAAGGGAGAGACGATGGGGGCACTTCAGTAAATGGTCTTGGATTGCGAGAGTACACTCTCAAAGGGGTTGCAAAGGATGGTGATGATAAGGTTGGAAGATGTGATTAGTTTGGGAAAATAATAGAGGGTGTGAAATCAATGATGGATTAAGGCCAAAGTTGAGATCAAGAGGATAGGTGGCAAACAAAAATTATGATATAAACAGTAAACTTACAAAAGGTGACATAGATACTAGTGAAATAGCATTGAATTGTAGGGCTATAACAACAATAGTTTTTGTGAGTGTGCGAATAACCAAGGAAGACACTTTGAAGCACATCGGTTGAGTTTATCAAAATCATGACTATGAACATATCAAGCACAACGAAAGATCTTAGGATGAACATGAAATATGGGGAGATTGCACAAGAAGAATTGAGATTGCTCATATAACACAGAATACGACATACGATTGGTGAGATGGCAAGTAGGAAGAAGAACATCACTTCAAAAATGATTTGGAACATGCTTATGAAATAAGTGTTCGAGTTACTTCTAATAAATAATGATTTTTACCATGTTGGAGAGTTATAATACAAGAAGTTTGATGAATAATGTCGTTCTCATGAAAATAAGTGGCAAGTGGACCAAAGGCATATGCCAGAGCATTATCACACCACAAAATATGAATTGGACAACCACATTGAATTATAATTTCTTTACAAAAAGTTTCGAATATGGAAAGTATATCAAAATGAGCTTTCATAAAAAATAACTGTCATACAAGAATAATCATCAACAAATGTCAAAGAATATGAAAATTTATTGGGTGAAATATTTTTTAGTGAACCCCATACATCATATTGAATTAACCTCAAAGGGACTCGAGATATGATTATTAATTTGAGGTTGAAAGAACACACGATGATGCTTTCTAAACTCACATGCTTCATAAGGGATGGAGGGTACAAGAACTTAAACTATGAACTTTCTCTAGAAAACGAGAAGAGATTTGTGGCCAATGTTATCTAAATCGTGGGTTGCTTTGGTACATGGTACGAGTATGAGTATGTGAGATGATTCTCTTTTAGGTATGCGATATGATGGAAAGGTCTTGGTTTGGTATGAGATTAGAGAAACTTGTTATGGTTATGCGGCTATATAGAAAAGGTGGGTGGGGCTTAAGTAGGCTTAAGTTGTACGATATTTAATCGCAATTAATTTTAGAATTCTTATCTAGATCGTTTTCATTACTGTACAACATTATATATTATAGAACATCTATAAATACTAAGTCAGTTACCATTTATCTTAAATTTGTGTTCGATTTTATATTTTCTAAAATAATAGATAATTATAAATTTCTATACATGTAGTTAATTAATATTTATTTTATATTTATGCTACATATTTCAGAGCGAATCAATTTAAGGTTATTATTACAAATTGGAATCGTACGTTTTGAAGACATGGATCACGAATCCTTCTCATTTGGGATCGATGTACCCAGATGGTGGGTCGTCAAGAGTTTAGGAATTTTGGTAAGTATGTGTGACCAATACGATAATGTCAACTCACTGAAATGGGGACGACGACGACTGAAGGGTTTTGGGACATTGTAATGACCTCGATCCGCACGGCTTTGTTTTTCGGGGTTTTTAACGTCACCCAGAAAAGGTCTTGTTACAATTAAGGATATTGGGTTTACAATAAAACACTTCACCTTGATTTGACCAAGCGATGTGGGCTTGCATTATGGCCTTGTAACATCAAGTCCCATGGTTTTCACAATCCACCCCTCTCATGGGCCACACGTGCTCGTGCTGGCCTAAGCTTAAGCACTTACTAGACCATCTGTAGCCAATCCACACACTTTCGGCTAGTATCGGCTCTAATACCACCGTTACGGAATGGTTGAATGGTATTAGAGCCGACTCTCCTACAACCTGGCCTGTAAGGGGGGTGGAGTGTAGTAGCCTCCCAAAAGGCCTTGTGAGGTGAGGAAGTGCTATAGTTTCATGTGTTGCATTCCACATCGATTCGAGAGGGGGAGTGACCAGGTTATATATGTGGTGTGCTCACTCTTAATTGTTAAGAGGCATTTTATGGGGCAAAGCCGAAGAGGAACAAAACTGTGAGGGTGTATAGGTACTCAAAGCGGACAATATCTTTATAGTTGGGCTGGTTGTTATAGAAATGGCTTATAATCAAAGTAATAAAGACCACCTGAATGGGGAATATGGGGCCCGAACTGGTGTGAAAACAATGTGAACCAGTCTGAGAACAACATGGACAGGTTTGAGAGCAACATGAACCGTGAAGGTCTGAGAACAATATGAACTGGATTGTACCAGGACCCAAATAGCCAATTTTTTTTAACAAAACCAGCACTAGGGTGAGACAAATCTCGCAAACAAACATCCATGTCTTCTACCAAACAACCTTGCCAACAACAACATAGAATAGCGATTTCATTGTCAGCGATACGCAACGACAGTGGGAACGAAGCAAAATGCAGCTTCTGAATCAGAACCCATGAGCCACAACTCACAAGGAATCATCAGCATAACAGGTTGATTGGACAGGATCAACACCTTAACAAAACACTAACAGCTACAACTGGCAATCACTGGTTTTTTTTTTCTCGAGAGAAGATATGTGCACAGCAACTTCGGCAACAACTTCTTTAATAATTTGCAATCTACGGCAAACGACTGTGGGCTCAACAAATCAATTCAAGGAGGAAATCCACTGTAAATCAAATAAACTTCAACCCAATGACTAGGAAAACTCTACATATCAGCCATATCACTGCAGCACAATGGGATGCGACAAAAGCACTTCAACGACTGTTGTAGGCCTCAACGACCAGCTATTAACAGTTTTCCATACATGATTTAGGATCCAAAGGATCCCCCAAGCCCAGCCACCCCTTCGGCAAAGAACAGAGACTGAAAGGATTGCACAGTGCACAATCTGCATGAAAAAGGCAAAAAGAGGGAGAATTCCAGTTTCAATAACGGTCTATCCTTTTGCATTTGAAGAGACCTATTGTGACCCTAAAGATCCTGTAAACTCGCAATTTAGCAAATAAAAAGGGCCATGAAGAACGTTTTCTATAAACCGAGATACGAGATAAGAGATAAGTGGTATGTGCTAAAGCTACACAGAAAATCGATTCACTAAACAGAGGATCTCTACTTGATACGAAACGGAACTGGAACTTCACTCATACCAGATTCAAGCCCTTGGAACCTGATCTGATACCATTTAAATTTCAAGGTAGAACGATAGGATTTTTAAAGAGAAAAAGAAAAGTATGAGAGGTAGAAAGAGAAATTGTTACACTACCTCTAGCAATTCATTTTTGTAGCTATTCAGGGAAACATAAAAGACTAGAATGCCCCTNAGATTTTTAAAGAGAAAAAGAAAAGTATGAGAGGTAGAAAGAGAAATTGTTACACTAGCTCTAGCAATTCATTTTTGTAGCTATTCAGGGAAACATAAAAGACTAGAATGCCCCTATATGGGTATGCTAAAGTACAAAATAACGTTAAATACTCCTAACAATTACATTTGCTTTTGTTCTTTATTTTATTAATTTCTTATTTGAGTTAACAGATATATTATTGTTGTATATCTTACTTTTCTTGTTCCCCTACCTTGATTTGATCTATCCTCTCCCTTGACTTGGAGCATATCTAAGCCCTCGAGAAAAGGAAAAAAGTGAAAGAGAAAAAGAGGTAAGAAAAAGAGGACAAGGAGTGGATAAACCAATTCTTGAACTTCTAACATAGGAAATACAAAAAGTGTTTCTCATCTATCCTTTCTAGTTTATAATGTTTCTGGGCAAATGTAGTTAGAATCTACTGAGGAATGAAGTAAAATTTATGATTAGGAGAGTGGTTGCGTAGAGCTGGCTGAATTTGATATACAGAGGGCCATTAATCCAGTGGTTAAAATTTGGCCCAACAACCTTGAGGCTGTGGATTCGAATCTGAGGGCATCCATTTTGTGTGAATAATGCTGAAGATTAGGTCTATTGCCCATATACTTCTCCTAGACCCTAGTAATGGGGGCTAAATGGGGTCTTATTCTATTTTATTTTCTGGATTTGGTATGGCTTCCTGGTTCGAGTTGGGTTTAAACTTGGTTTTGTAAAACTTTGCTGCAATTCAGAAATGTGGATACAAAAGGGAGGTTCTGAACAATTAGGACACTTCATTTCTTTAACCTAGAAATGCAGTGCAAAAAGTTGAAATTATGTTGAAGAGCAATATCAAATAACAGAAAAAAGAGAAGAAGAAAACTTGTTGAAATTACAGAGTTTGGATTGTTATTGCCTCCAATCCTAGAGATTTACATTCTTTTGAGGTTACTGAAAACAATTTAGACTGTTGGCTTAATACTGGCTGTTATTATTATTATTTTTTTTGGGTAGACCAGTTGAATAAATTCGATTGTAGCAGTAAAATGTGTTTGATTGAGTAGTGAATATGAATGCATAGATTAGACCGAGTGAAGCAATTTGACAACTGTTTGCTACCGTTTTTGTTTTTCCAGTTCATATTATTACACCTGAGAATTGGTTGGTAAGGTGTTATAGCAAGATATTGTCCTATTGAAGTTTGAACAACTTTTCTGAGTGTGTTGATAGTTTTGTAGGACTTGTTTTCGAAGTTTTTGTACTGTTTCTTTTAACCGTATTATGGTGGCTCATTGTTTCACTTGGACTTATTTGCGCCATTGTCCGATGGATGTTTTATAAAGTTTATGTTCCGCTCTGCCTAAAAAATTTTCTATGAAGTTTAAGTTCCACTCTATCTAAAAAAATTTCTTGTTAAAGTTATTTATTTATTTANGTTGTCCGATGGATGTTTTATAAAGTTTATGTTCCGCTCTGCCTAAAAAATTTTCTATAAAGTTTAAGTTCCACTCTATCTAAAAAAATTTCTTGTTAAAGTTATTTATTTATTTACAACTTTTTTACTTGTTTTGATGTTCAATGTTATTTTATGTTGTTTAACACTCAGGTGTTGAATATGATTTTTCATATTGTTGGCTTATTCTTTAGCATGCAACATTGGTATCTGCATCACTTTTATTGATTTTTAAAATCGGCTCATGTTTGCAGCAAGAGAGATTTTTTTTTATAGTGATGCAGTTTGATCCTCTCAATATGCCCTGGAGCCCCTCACCCCTTCAGCATGAAAATTCCAATGGGTTGTGACAATTCCAAGGGTTACCTTCATGGTTCTGGAAATTATATACTAACATCTAACATCCTGTTAGAATTTGACGGGATGTCAGAATTTGTCTCCCGGCAGCGTTAATGGTAACAAGTGGACTACCATTTTGCCTAGGGGTTCTTGCATGTATTTGGTTGGCATGGAAACATTGCAAGAAAGTTTTATAAAATTTTCATTTTATTGTTCGAAATGTAGGAAAGTCTGCCTAATTGTCCAAATTATCCTTAGCAATATTAATCCTAACTAATTACTCGAATATATTGCATTTATTCATGTTTTATCATTTATTATCACCCTCTTGGTGCCTCTCAACTGCTTTAGTTGGTTTCTCAGAAATGTAAATTGTTTATTCATATGTATATATATAATATTTTTATCTATTTTTTGTAATGTTTTTATTTCTAAATTAGAAAACAATTTTGTATTGTAACTAAGATTTAAAGAAAAACTAGCTCTTAGGATTGTTTTTGAGACAAGAATTGGCTCGACCCCAAACCTCTAGGCTAGATTCTATGATTGGCCTAGCCTCATAGCATTCTACCAACTGTATTTTTTAAGGAAAAAGAAGGGTAAAATGGGAATTAATATCATACATCACCACTTCCCTACTTTTTCTTGTGTTTTTTGCGAGAAAAAAGAGTTTGTTATTTGTGAAAAAATTCTACGCATGGAGGAAAACTATTTTTTCCATCATTTTCTCTTTCATACTAACTAAACATATGGAAAATTTAAAAATCTTCTCTTTCTAGTATTCGCGGCCTAACCAAACGGACCCTAGAAGAAAATTCAAAATCTCGATTATTCCCCTTTATGTAATCCACCCTTCTTTTGAGCTGCTGTTTTAACAGGCTGGGGTTGAAACTACCTTTTTTGGTGACCCCTCAGTTTTGCCCTACCAAAACCTCNGTATTCCACTTTATGTAATCCACCCTTCTTTTGAGCTGCTGTTTTAACACGCTGGGGTTGAAACTACCTTTTTTGGTGACCCCTCAGTTTTGCCCTACCAAAACCTCGACTCACTCAAACCTCCTCGGTTGGACATTCCCACCTTTTCGATAAGCCTCTTAAAATTCTTCTCTCCAATTATCCTGAAGTCTAACCGTCGCAATTTATATCCCTCTCCCTACATAATATATAAACACACACATATATGTATATATGACCTAAAGATATACTCAATCCTCTCCCTTTTGTAATCCCCATCCAGAGAACGACTCAATGTGGTGCTCATAAATACACACACATGCACATATGACCCCGAGATAGACCCGGTCCTCCCCCTCTCGAAATCCCCCTCCTAAGAGAGCCTCAATGTGCCCCTCATCTCTCTTTCACACACACATACACAAACAATGTGCTTCTCACAACAAATTATGATATTTCTCACAACATGCCCCTCTCACCAAATCGAAAGGGAGTATATTATGATTTTGAAATGTGTGGATACCCTCTGGAATTGTTAGATATAGTCAGGGGAAGTGGTTGCAATTTGCCCTTTTTGGAATGGTCTATTTTTTTCTTACTTCATTTGGCTTCTCTATATCCAGCCTTGGGAGGAAAGAATGAAAAATGCACATGAAAAAGGAACCCTAGCTCTGCTTCAAAATTTGGATCCAACATATACTTCTGGGGAGGTAGAGGTAATATTTATTCCATCATGCATAATAGTCGTTTTTTTGTGTTTAATGTTTTATTTTGTGCATTGTTGTTTAAGTTTTGAAATTCTCTATAAACTTAAACTTCCAACATAATTTTACAATCATCTTTTAAACTTGGGGTAAAAATCAATCCCTTAAGTTATTGGTCAAATGACACGAAGCCCCCTTGACATTTACAAAATTGTAACCAACAGATCTATATACCTAATAAGGTTAACGTAAAACGATGATGTGGTGAAAATTTATTATATTCCAAAAATTCTATTAAAAATTAATAATGTATGTAGATTCAATTTTAATGATTTATCACCATAATAATTAATGCCTTTAAAATTATTTAATCATTATCACGGTATTAATTTTAATTTGCAAAATTAATTACCTAATTATCTTGAATCGAATTTATTTCTCAAAACAAATCAAACCTAATTTAATTCATTAATTAAATTAATTTTTTTTGATTAATTAAGCCAAATTGAGTTAATTATTTTAGTGATGCAAAATTTTACCACCAATTACAATTGAATCTAACCACTTCACTTTCTAAAATTGTGTCAATTGGCTTAATTAAGACCCTTAATTAAGTTGAATTAATTACACCAATTTAGATCCTTGATTAAGTTGCATTAATTCGATTAACAAGTTAGTCCATTAGTCAAATTAAACTCCTAAAATTTTGTTCATCATTTTGTATCGGCCACCACCATCCCACAATCGCATTCCACCAATGTCCCAACTTCCCAACACCCCCACCTACCAATGCAACCCATGTCTAGCCCGCACTTTTCCAACCACCGATCAACACATGGCAAATCTTCTCCTACCACCGTCCCTGACCCACCTACCATTGCACCCANGCCGCACTTTTCCAACCACCAATCAACACATGGCAAATCTTCTCCTACCACCATCCCTGACCCACCTACCATTGCACCCATCAATGCCCAACCCACCTATCACTACAATCCCCAACTAGGCCTCACCTCTACAACAATCACGTAACACAGACCTCACCCCATTACAGCCCCGTTTATAGGCAACCACAACACCACCCACCACCAATATAGCAATGCACATTTCCCCTAACGTCATGACCTTCACCCACACCAATACTACTCCCAAATGTAATTAGGTCCCAATATCCTCTTTTTTCAAAACTCAATGTTACTTTGTCGTTTGCATTTATCAATGATTTGTGCAAGGTAGGGTGTCCAAGTGGTCTATGGCGTTGATGAAGCGGGACGGAGGATGAGGGAAGGGGATCTGGAGAGAGGGAGAATAGGGGAGGGTAGTAGGGAGTTTATGATTTGTAGAGTTTAGGGTGTTGAATAGATAGTTGGGGCTTGGGGGGAGCTTGGGGTTGGGTTTTTGGAGGGTGATGGGTATAGAAGATGATGATGGGGGATATGGAGCAAAAAAGAATTGGGGAGGGCAGTGGGGAGGGAGAAGGTGATCAGTGGATGAAGGAGAAGATGATGGATGAGGATGTGAAGATAAAGAGTGAGCAGTAAAGGATAAAGAGGAAAAAGATGAGGGAGGGGATAAGAAGCGGAAGGAGAGGAATGATGTACCATAGCAGTGGTGGGTGTGGTGCTCGAAGGGGGAAGGAACGTGGATGTATTGGGTGCGGTGTAGTAAAACTAAGATTGATTAAATTATCTGGCATCATGTTTATGATTGGTGTTATTGGGCGTTGAATAATATTTTGTAATAGGTTTAAAATGAGTAGATTTTAATGGTAGATGAATAAAGGGTACAATGGTCATTTTTGTTAAAACTGTTAATGCGGACTCTCTTTAACTTTTCAAATGTTGAGGAGTCTCCATGTCATTTGACCATCACATGGGGCTTCCAGCTTCATATGATTTTTACCCTATTGAAATTTATTCTATTAATTAAGTTAAATGATAATGGAAATTTTTGGTTGCTTCTATTAGAGGCCTTCATCTCAAAAATAATTGCAAATGTGTGGAGAAATACCTTAACCAGATAACCAACTTTAGGTAACCTTAATATTATGTTGTTGGATAGAATAGCTCTTCACACCATCCTCACGTGTAATATGGAATTTCACGTGAGCAACCAAAGATGAGTAGACCGTGGAATACAAATGGATGAGAGACTTGGTCCGCGGATGACCCAAGGTCTAGCTTTATCCGCTGAAAGGAAAGTTTTGTTTGCTATTAAAAAGTGGTCCAAGGCTGATGGTCTGTTGGAGATTCCAAATTTATTGTCAATGAGAGTAGAGGTCTCTTAACCACGTAATCAACCTTGGGTGATTGTTGTCGTGGAATTCTAATGGGTGATATACTGGTCCCACCAACAATTCAAGGCATGAAACCATGTGACTGGCATCCAATATGACTAATTGGCAATGAGTGGAAAGAGCTTCGGGACAAAACCAGCATTCGGTGGCCATAATGTTGTAGTAGTTGCAGAGTGGATATTTTCAAAAGTTCATGTGTCTGTAGAATAATTGTCTAAATTTTTCTCTTCGGTTATAATTTTTGATTGGGTTGTTTTGTGTCTAGTTTCCATTTCGAATGTCTAGAGATCTTATATCCATTATTTCAACTATCTCTCTTTCATTTCAGGATATTATTTGGTGCGCGTTTAACGAGAATTGCTCTGCCAAAATGGTACCATGCACAGCAATTTCTAGCCCACACTTTGGTACAGAACACCCGAAAGATAGTATCTTTTACCAATTCCTCGAAGTTATTGAGCATGTTTCATCTTTTTTTCCCATACTATAAAGCAATAGACAAATAATGTCGGCTCGTTGATCTCAATGTTGAACTCCACTTTTGCCTTTCTTTTTAAATTTATTCCTTTTTTCCTAATGTCCTAGGTCAAGCTTTCGTTATTTTTAGGACAAGGGAAGCAACCGAAAGGGTTATCAAAAAGTTGGATGATGGATGCTTAATGTTATCAAATGGGAGGTATGTGTGAGACTCTAGTGATTGTTAGTGCCTATAACAATGATTGAATGCCAGATATGCTTCCTTTGTGCTTCTTGGTTATATAATACATGCTATTTGTTGCAAGATTATATTGTCTTCCTCTTTATCCAACTTCATGAGAATTTGGAAATATGTGAAAAAGCACCTGTTGTCTAATTATTATGGAATGTGACATAGAGGGGGTGAATATTTCCTAGAGGTCGACTTTTAGTTTTAATCAACTTGTCAATCCTCCAATTGCAATTTGATGGTGGTCAAATAACACATATAACTATTTCAATAACACTTAATTACACCACAAGCATGAATAATTTTTACGTGGAAAGCCTTGCGGGAAAAACCATAAGACCTAGACTAGCAAACACATGTACTATGTACTATAAATGTGAAAGAATCAAACTTCCAATGGGTGGAGACGTTCACAAAGCATGTAAATTGGTTTGGGAGGTCATATTTTATTGATGTGAGAAAAGCTTTAAAACTCCACAATTGTGGTCTCCACTTGCACGTCAAAAAGACAACAAGAATAATGATAAATTGAAAGGCATAACAAGTACATCTTCAACACAAACAAAAAGGGAATCAAATGCCAAATAGAGAAATTGAGTCCTCTACAAAATTTTGATTGCAACATATTTTTGATTGCAACTTAGAAATGATTGATTTCTTCAACATTTCTTTTTTGGCCCCTAATGAAGATTGAAAAGGCGCATATGGTTCGGGAACAATTTGGGGTGAAAACCCATCTGAACAAGTAGGGTCAATAGTTCGGCATTTAGGAGAAAGGTTTTTTGAACCCATTCCTTTGTCAAAATTCGTTCATCATCCATTTAAGAGTAATTATGAACAAGAAGAAAGAATCACAAGAAGTCCTGTGTCACGAGCACGCACAATGAGTTGTTTACTTTTTGGTGTGGTGAACGGCTTTTANATCATCCATTTAAGAGTAATTATGAACAAGAAGAAAGAATCACAAGAAGTCCTATGTGTCACGAGCACGCACAATGAGTTGTTTACTTTTTGGTGTGGTGAACGGCTTTTAGTGATGCATTATTTTGCCATTAGAATTCTATACATAGACAAAAATTCGAATAAATTTTTCTCGAGTCGTACTAGAAGAAAACTTCCTATATGTTTCTAGGGGCATATTTTTCATCTACATCTTTCCCAATGAGCCGTCTATCAAATTGCTAATCAAAACTTCGATGATAAAAGAAGTATGCAAGTCGACAAAAAAATTAAGAGACTGATAACTAAATATATACAAATAAGTGCAAATTCTGACATCACCACAACTCACTCTGATTATCGTTATTCAAGCGGTATCATAAAGAATCTTTCCTTTTGTCCTTTTAGCAATGCTTTGGAGAGGGACTCGGTAGCTAGGAAAGTCAAGTCAAGGAGGAAGACGTTGTACTATTAGGCAAGTAGTGGCAGTCGCGGCTGCTAAGCTCAAACTCCAAAGGAAGCAAATCAAAGAGAAGGGGAGGAAGAATGCAAGCAATTGATATAAACGCATCCTAGCGTAGCGCGAAAGGACTGTACGCACATAAGAGGACTCTGTCCTCTACCAAAATCGTTGAGTGACTCCCTCTCTCACTTGCTTTAGAAGACGAGAGGTCACCACATCTTAGTGTAGCCATAAGAAATTCCCTTAACGTGTTGACCCTTCTCTTGCTCATGTTGTTCATTTTTCCTTTGGTCAAAGTCTATCTTGTCTTGACCAAGAGTCATTTTTCTTGGCTAACAATAATGAACGTTTTGCACATATACGCAATAATTTAGATAAAAACATCTATAGTTGAAATGATCGTGTCAATTCTAGTTTCAGTAATGTTGATCATTTATTTCGCATCAAGGACATTTGTAATTTGATCTCTAATGACACTTTCTTAGTTAGGTATGATAATGAGAACAACTATTCCACATATTTTGATATTAAAAATAAGTTTTTTGAAATTACGGGGAACTTGCTTCATGTTGGGGTATTGGTGCCGATTAGATGTCGTCCTTGGAGTCCATCACTATATTGAGCAGATCACGGTCATTCACATCTTAGTCATGTGAATTGCCTTTAGCTACATATCGCATTCAACGTCTGAAGTCGAGGCCTCCGTGAAGGCTGCTTGAGATGTCGCCTAGGTTATGAAGCACTATTTTGGTTTTTTGGAGCCCGATATACGCAAAATTTCCCCCGTTTTGAATTAGAGAGATTGTATACTTCACACTGACTATACTGCCTTGTGCTTTACTGAATCAAATGATTATTTTTGTTGAAGGCTTCCAGAATAAGGAAGGCTTTGGTGTGATCATTGACTTAGACGAGCAAGGTACAATGGAAGTTGTTTTTCGACTAAGGCAAGCGAGGTAGGGTTAGACTAGATAGAGGGGGACTACGAGCGTCCATCCCATAACCTAAAAGGGAACCATGCATTCCTCCCTGATTGGACTCTCGCGTGTCCAGAGTCCTATTAGATCAACCAACGATTGGTTTACGAAACAAGGAGTTAAGCAAGGGCCAGGTTATTTCATCAATCTCCTTGCCAAAGTCAGTGTTATGTTCAACTCCGAGGGAGGGGGACTATGAACGTCCATCCCATAACCTGCAAGGGAAACATGCATTCCTCCCCGGCTAGACACTTGCGTGTTCGGGGTCTGATCAGATCAACCAGCGATCAATTTACGGAACAAGGAGTTAAGTAAGGGCCAACTTATTTCATCAATCTCCTAGCCGAAGTCAGTGTTGTGTTCAACTCCACAGTTGCAAGGATTTTTTGCTAATATGAGATTGCTCCTACCTCTAGACAGCTTTGATATTCCCATCGATTGATTTTAGAGGTTTTTCAACCACTAAACTTACTTAAGTTTCCCTTTGATCGAGTGCTATTTATATAATCAATATTGAGTAGGAAAATCTTGAATTGGCTTAATCAAAGAAAGCAATTCCATTTTTCCATGTAGTTTGTCGGTCAAACCAATGATTCTTTTCTAAAAGTAATTGAGAGATCTTTTTTCTAGTTAGACTTCTATCAATGCAATATAACTCACAATAAATCTCGCATATTTAGCTAAAGTAAACGCTACTTGATTTCCATTTCTCCGAACCATAGCTAATTCATGATAACTAAAACTTTGAAGATCATTCTTGATACTGTCCAAATTCATAACCAAAGGTATCGTTTGTGTCTGTGTCTCCATTGCTTTAACTGCCTTCAAAGCTTGATTGAATCCCCTTCCAGAATAACATATTGCACTCCTTGATGAAGAGCAAAAAGCATAGCTTCCTTCATAGCAGTGATTTCTGCGTCCAGCCCTCTGGAAACAATTTTCTTGGCCATACCAGCCACAAAAATACCATTGCTATCTCTGATAACAACTCCAACACCAAAATTCTGGCCTTCCGCAAACACAACACTACAGAAATTAACCTCAACAAGACCAGCCCTAGGAGGAATCCAAAACGCAGAAACAGATACCTGTGGTAGAGCTCACTGTGCATCGTTTATCTGCTGATGACTAGCTAAATACTTTCTAGCTTCTCTGACAATATTAGCTGGATTTTTTGAGAATCCAGAATGGACCATCTCATTTTGATGCTTCCAAATCAACCCGCAATGAATAAAGAAATATTACGAACTCATCTGTGTCCAGAAAATAATGTATATCAAACCAAAAACCTTCTTCTTGTCATCTGTCTTCTTTTATAGTTTACTTGATGAAAACCACGATAGCAAGCTAAGGGACAGATTGTAATTTCACCTTGAACTTGCATGGGAGATGATGTAATGAGGTGTAGGAGTAACAGTCTTCGTTGATTAATTAGGTGCTGAAATATTTGTGATTTTCAAATGTCTTGAATTGTTTTAGCATTGTGGGCTTCTCCACTCAGGTCTTGTTCCATTCCTTGATGATTGTTTTATATAACATTGAAGAGCCTGTATCTCTAGGTAGTTATGGTGCCATAAGGTAGAGTATATGCTCAGTCATACATACAACCAAGATTTGGTGTCTGATGTTTCAGATGATAGCTTCTTGACTTGAAGGCCTTTCTATGATTGTGTTTGGTTAGTCGTTTTCATCACCCGGTTAGCTCTAAGGAGGCAATTGAGAGTTCCGCCTGAGTTAAAAACAGTTTCAGATGTAGTGGAGGTGTACGAGTCTACTATTGTTTTGGTTGCTTTTGCTCACTAAGGCTGTGAGGGTGTCGCTGGTAATGGGTGGTTGATAATTGTATTGTCCTTTTGTGTCGGTCTTATCAAAATTATATAACCCTTGGGATTTGGGTGGTGGTGCTTGTATTCATGGGGCTGGGCATCCACTTTTTGAGAATTTAGCATTGTTGATGTCCTAGCCATTTGATTTGAATGCAAGAAATNGGTGGTTGATAATTGTATTGTCCTTTTGTGTCGGTCTTATCAAAATTATATAACCCTTGAGATTTGGGTGGTGGTGCTTGTATTCATGGGGCTGGGCATCCACTTTTTGAGAATTTANAAAACAAGGAGTTAAGCAAGGGCCAGGTTATTTCATCAATCTCCTTGCCAAAGTCAGTGTTATGTTCAACTCCGAGGGAGGGGGACTATGAACGTCCATCCCATAACCTGCAAGGGAACCATGCATTCCTCCCCGGCTAGACACTTGCGTGTTCGGGGTCCGATCAGATCAACCAGCGATCAATTTACGGAACAAGGAGTTAAGTAAGGGCCAACTTATTTCATCAATCTCCTAGCCGAAGTCAGTGTTGTGTTCAACTCCACAGTTGCAAGGATTTTTTGCTAATATGAGATTGCTCCTACCTCTAGACAGCTTTGATATTCCCATCGATTGATTTTAGAGGTTTTTCAACCACTAAACTTACTTAAGTTTCCCTTTGATCGAGTGCTATTTATATAATCAATATTGAGTAGGAAAATCTTGAATTGGCTTAATCAAAGAAAGCAATTCCATTTTTCCATGTAGTTTGTCGGTCAAACCAATGATTCTTTTCTAAAAGTAATTGAGAGATCTTTTTTCTAGTTAGACTTCTATCAATGCAATATAACTCACAATAAATCTCGCATATTTAGCTAAAGTAAACGCTACTTGATTTCCATTTCTCCGAACCATAGCTAATTCATGAGAACTAAAACTTTGAAGATCATTCTTGATACTGTCCAAATTCATAACCAAAGGTATCGTTTGTGTCTGTGTCTCCATTGCTTTAACTGCCTTCAAAGCTTGATTGAATCCCCTTCCAGAATAACATATTGCACTCCTTGATGAAGAGCAAAAAGCATAGCTTCCTTCATAGCAGTGATTTCTGCGTCCAGCCCTCTGGAAACAATTTTCTTGGCCATACCAGCCACAAAAATACCATTGCTATCTCTGATAACAACTCCAACACCAAAATTCTGGCCTTCCGCAAACACAACACTACAGAAATTAACCTCAACAAGACCAGCCCTAGGAGGAATCCAAAACGCAGAAACAGATACCTGTGGTAGAGCTCACTGTGCATCGTTTATCTGCTGATGACTAGCTAAATACTTTCTAGCTTCTCTGACAATATTAGCTGGATTTTTTGAGAATCCAGAATGGACCATCTCATTTTGATGCTTCCAAATCAACCCGCAATGAATAAAGAAATATTACGAACTCATCTGTGTCCAGAAAATAATGTATATCAAACCAAAAACCTTCTTCTTGTCATCTGTCTTCTTTTATAGTTTACTTGATGAAAACCACGATAGCAAGCTAAGGGACAGATTGTAATTTCACCTTGAACTTGCATGGGAGATGATGTAATGAGGTGTAGGAGTAACAGTCTTCGTTGATTAATTAGGTGCTGAAATATTTGTGATTTTCAAATGTCTTGAATTGTTTTAGCATTGTGGGCTTCTCCACTCAGGTCTTGTTCCATTCCTTGATGATTGTTTTATATAACATTGAAGAGCCTGTATCTCTAGGTAGTTATGGTGCCATAAGGTAGAGTATATGCTCAGTCATACATACAACCAAGATTTGGTGTCTGATGTTTCAGATGATAGCTTCTTGACTTGAAGGCCTTTCTATGATTGTGTTTGGTTAGTCGTTTTCATCACCCGGTTAGCTCTAAGGAGGCAATTGAGAGTTCCGCCTGAGTTAAAAACAGTTTCAGATGTAGTGGAGGTGTACGAGTCTACTATTGTTTTGGTTGCTTTTGCTCACTAAGGCTGTGAGGGTGTCGCTGGTAATGGGTGGTTGATAATTGTATTGTCCTTTTGTGTCGGTCTTATCAAAATTATATAACCCTTGAGATTTGGGTGGTGGTGCTTGTATTCATGGGGCTGGGCATCCACTTTTTGAGAATTTAGCATTGTTGATGTCCTAGCCATTTGATTTGAATGCAAGAAATTATGCACAATCGCAATACTCAGA
>CAUOFW020004225.1:374239-415696 GCA_963454935.2 Ilex paraguariensis
GGCTCCCTATTTGTTTCACAAAAACAGAAGGAAAGAGAAAATTGGAGAAAGAGAGATCCGAGTCATGCAGAAAGCGAGCGAGGATGATGAAAATAAAGGAAAAAACAGAGATCAACAGTCTTAGTAGTCGTCGTCTGACCAATTGGCTCGGACGCTAGACCATCATTGCTTGCCCATTTTGTCTCGCCCAAAAGATACTTATTGTTCGAGTTAGATTAGAGTGGATCTCTGAAATTCACATGTGGTGTTTAAAGATAGAATTAAACAGTTAAATTTGGAATTCTAAGGTGGTGTTATGTATGTCAAATGTTTTGGATAAATTTAGTAGACAATAAGCCCAAAGCATACCACTAAATTGAGGGGGAAAAAGCCCATGCCTCATGGACAAGATTAAAATTTTGTTTTGGTGCATTATTTCGGTTATCTAAGAAATGAAAATATTTCGATGTGTTTCGGAAACGTTTCAACCCGTTTCGGAAACATAATGAAAAAAATAAAAAATAAATAAAGAATTGTGCAAATATATTGAAAAAAATTTTCTTGTGCAAAATATTTTGAAATATTTCGGAATAATTGTACAAATATATTGAAATATAAAAATATTTCAAAACATTATGGAACACCTTGAAGTATCAGAATTTCGATTTCATCACTGATTCGTTTTAATCTCCTTGGAAACGGAAACGTTTCGCCCGTTTCAAGATGATATTTTGATCATTACTCAAGCGCCTTAGGCTTAATACCGTTGCGCACACTTTGTGTGCCTTGATTGCTCCTTAGCCAAGTCGCTTCGCCTTACGCCCATTGAAGTGCTTCAAGTGTGCCTTGGCTCGCCATGGGCCTAGGTGCGTGCCTAAGTGCGCTTTTCACTATGGTGGAATGTATAAAAACACTTATCCAACCTTTGCTTATTCTGGCATCTTGAGTCTTTTACTAGCTCGTGAATGTGATTGGAGTTCCTTATTGTTCAGAAAGAAGCTGTATCTACTTCACATTGTTCTCAGCCTAACACAATTGAATACGAAATGGCTATGGAATGGTGCTTACTACAATCCAGATCTGACAGTTGGTGGAAGAGCCTTCACAAGGTTTGGAATGGGTTAACATGCTCATATGTCTATTTGTATCGGAGTTTTCTCTTTAGATCTACTTCCTTGGACTTCATTCATCATATTGAGCAGTTTATTTTATTTTTTTTAGCAACAAGGACAGGATTTGAGGAAACTTATGGCTAATCTCAAGTCGAAATAGGCAGACTATTCTTCTCTGGTAAGTTCTTTCATAGATCAAAATCTTCTATTCCCAGCATATTGTGACATGGATAAAAATCATTAACGTATTGCCTGTAATTTCCCTGTCCAGCATCTCTAATTCAATTTTGTTGNTGCCCCTATTTACTATTTTGTCTTGAATTTTGTTCTAAATTCAAATTTTCTTTTTTAAAAACAAACCCATTTATTATCTCTCTGTTTGCAGATTTTTTAATGATCGTGGAATTGGACAATAAAAGTTTAATTTCAATGAAGTAGATAATTAAATTCCTATTTTTGCTTAAAAAAGGAAAAATGTTTTAAAAAAAGAGTTCTTTTAAAAAAATGTTACCAAATGGTGTCGTATATTTTAAACTTGGCCTAGTCAGTCTTCTTAGAGAATGCCATTCAATTTTTTTCTTTGAAATGAAGAATCTTGTATAAGTGTTTTTTAAATCGCAACTGTTATACATTTCCTTAAATGCAAATACTGTACTGTATGGATAAATCCGTGCTCAGGATATATAGATTCACGTATATTGAAAAATTCATCGATCCTACAAGTTCTATCTTTTGTTTGCTTAAAAAAGAAACGTAGATTTTACCTCAACCATTTACGAGTTCTTAGTTATAAACAAACCAGATAAATTAGATTGAATACTTGAATTGGTTTTACATTTTCTTGAATTCAAGTGTTGATTACGAATTGGACAAAAAAGTATCTGCGAGCCATTAATTTTTCGAGAGAATGAAAATAAAATCACATTATTTAAGAATAAAGAGGAAGTGGACAATTCCATATTAAATTTAATGGAAAAATATAAAATTAATAACCACAATTAGAGGTGAAAAATAACAATTCATGGATAATGGGAGACGAGAATAATAGTTGAAAGATGAAATTTAATTCAACATAATTTTTTGACAATTTTTCAGTTTAATTCAACAGCAGTGATATCCTATTATTATCGGCATATAATATTATTATCAAATAATAAAAATATTATAGGAATTAAGTGAATCTAATATATGAATCATGTATGTGGATCTCACTATATCAATATCTACCCATATTCATTAAATTTAGTTATTTTCACGTTTGAAATTCCTTTTTTTTATATAATATTTTATTATTAAAAAATGATAATTTCAATATTAACAACGGTAAATTACACTCATACATTTTATTATTTTTAATATTTTCACTGCACCCCCTATTGTTTATATAATTACACGGACCTACTCTAAGATGTGACATATTGTAACAAAAACCGCTTCAAGCAGTAGACCGAAAGTTTGTCATGAAGTAAACAAAAGTTTTGACTTAAAATTCCTATTTTAGCCTCAATTTAAAAATATATATATTGGAAAACAATTACATAGCATCAAACATTTTTATTTACAAAAACTTGAAATACTTTCAGTGACATACAACTTCCATTGAATCACACTGAAAGAAAATCGAATGAAGACCGTACAAATAATTTCATTAAATTTTTAAAAAAAAGTAAAATATCACAAACTAACTTAGATCAAAGCAATCAATCAACATATAACATTAAATTTCAAAAATCATAGAACCATTGGCCATTTCTTTAGTGTTCGAAATTAAACCTTAGAAAACATTGTTTGGATTTCTACATAAATGTCGTAAAGAACCCCAAAAATCTATACAAACATCATACCTACTGTTAACCCTTCATTAAACAACATATATTTTACCTCATTTTTTGTTTTTCAAACACAATCGAACAAAGAAGATAGAGTTTGAGTTCAAATCTTGCTTTTCAGCACTTATGCTTCGTTTGGTACCATAAAAAAAAAAATGGAAGGATGAAAAGTTGGAATGATGGAGGAATAAATAAAACATCATGTTTGGTAATAAAAAAAAATAGGAAGGNTGAGTTCAAATCTTGCTTTTCAGCACTTATGCTTCGTTTGGTACCATAAAAAAAAATGGGAGGATGAAAAGTTGGAATGATGGAGGAATAAATAAAACATCATGTTTGGTAATAAAAGAAAATAGGAAAGATGAAAAAGTGGATGAATTAACTTTCTTTCTAACTCACCTAAATCAATCCTTTCAAAATTGGAAAAAAAGTTGATAAAAATTTAATTATTTGTGTTGAGATGCATCTTATTTGTCTATATATCTTATGTATATATTAATTTTATATAAAAATACAATGAAAAAATATGTACATATATTTTAAAAAAAGTTAAAAATAAATTTTTTAAAAAATAAAAAATTAAATTAAAAAAATATTTTTTCTATNATCCTTTCAAAATTGGAAAAAAAGTTGATAAAAATTTAATTATTTGTGTTGAGATGAATCTTATTTGTCTATATATCTTTATGTATACATTAATTTTATATAAAAATACAATGAAAAAATATGTACATATATTTTAAAAAAAGTCAAAAATAAATTTTTTAAAAAATAAAAAATTAAATTAAAATTTTTTTTTTCTATCTATCTTAACTAAGGGTGAAAATTTTCGACTCAACACGATAACACGACTCGAACTCGATATGAAAATAAACTGGCCAACTCGTAACTCGACATAGTACAATTAGTTAAATGAGTTAAGTTAAGTTTGATTAATATTCGACACATTCATNCGACATAGTACAATTAGTTAAATGAGTTAAGTTAAGTTTGATTAATATTCGACACAAATTCATAATGACTCAACACGAATCTGACACGATACAACTCGACTCGATTGTCACCCCTAATCTTAGTCAGCACAAAAAATAAAAAATAGTCATTTTTATTTTTCATCCATCCAACTAAACACAAAAGAAGAAAAATGTATCGTTCTTATATTTCATTCTTGAAAGATAGANAGTTTGATTAATATTCGACACATTCATAATGACTCAACACGAATCTGACACGATACAACTCGACTCGATTGTCACCCCTAATCTTAGTCAGCACAAAAAATAAAAAATAGTCATTTTTATTTTTCATCCATCCAACTAAACACAAAAGAAGGAAAATGTATCTTTCTTATATTTCATTCTTAAAGGATAAAAAATATATTTCTCTTACTTTCCATTCTTACTACCAAACGGATTAATGATTCAAAACTTTAAACACAAAGCTCTTGATTCTATATCCCTTCCGGTTCCTCATGATTTGTGTCTGTTGAAATCTGTGATGAGAAACTGAGTAGAATAGATTAATATAAACCAGGTCTTTAGATTAAAANCTCTTGATTCTATATCCCTTCCGGTTCCTCATGATTTGTGTCTGTTGAAATCTGTGGTGAGAAACTGAGTAGAATAGATTAATATAAACTAGGTCTTTAGATTAATANAAAGCTCTTGATTCTATATCCCTTCCGGTTCCTCATGATTTGTGTCTGTTGAAATCTGTGGTGAGAAACTGAGTAGAATAGATTAATATAAACCAGGTCTTTAGATTAATAAGAAAAAAAATAAAATAAAATAAGGGAGTGCAAAATTATAACCCTATGATAGCAGTCAAGGTCATTTAAGTGATTACACTGAAAAGGGAGGTCAGTCTAATTGTGTAAATAGTAGGGGGTGAAATGAAAATGTAAGAAACATAAAGGGGTGTCAATGAAATTTATCCTACCAATAAATGATGTACAACATTTACTCTCAACACTCACACCGTCATCATTCATGTACTTCGTGTGTTGGGATCACACCAAAAACGACGTCGTCTACACCTCGAAAAATGTGACCGTTAAACTTCTCATTTTGAACATCGCATGTGTATGATATAACACTACTTCCGCGCGTACCCAACCCCTCTGTGTCCTCTCTGTTCTGTTCCCCGTACTCACCTCTCTGCACAATCTTGTCGGTTTCTCTTTTTCTGACTATATCCTATCATGGTGTTCTTCACTTCATCTTCTTCTCTCTGAAACCCTCCTCCCTCCCNTATAACACTACTTCCGCGCGTACCCAACCCCTCTGTGTCCTCTCTGTTCTGTTCCCTGTACTCACCTCTCTGCACAATCTTGTCGGTTTCTCTTTTTCTGACTATATCCTATCATGGTGTTCTTCACTTCGTCTTCTTCTCTCTGAAACCCTCCTCCCTCCCCCTCTCTCTCTCTATTCCTTTTTTTCTCCATATGTATAAGATGTATACATGTGAGATATAGAGAAATAGGTCTATATATATGTGTGCATTTTACAGGTTTGAAGTTCGAACCCAGAAAAGCCCACATTGATCGAAGCCCTAGAAAATCAAAAAAAATTCGTATCATGGGATGTGCTCAATCGAAGATTGATAACGAAGAGTCAGTTTCAAGATGCAAAGACAGGAGGAACTTGATGAAAGAAGCTGTTTCTGCTAGGAATGCTTTCGCTTCTGGGCATTCCGGCTACGCCATGGCCCTCAAGAACACCGGCGCCGCCTTGAGTGACTACGCCCATGGCGAGGTCGAAGAAAGGCACCACCTGGTGGGACCCAGTGGCATTGGTGGTGACCCTTCTTCGGATCAGCCACCGAAACCGCCACCGCCACCCCCCTTGATGGAATCACAACTCCCACCACCGCCTCCGCCTTTGCCAAACTTCTCTCCGGTCACGCCGCTTCAGCGTTCCTTGACCATGCCGGAGTTCTCTGTCTCCAAAGTAAATCGGAAAATGAACAGTGTTGCCATTGCTGAGGATGACGAGGAAGTTGAAGAAGTTCCTGGTGATTTGCAAAGGCGAAAAGGGCGTAGTGTGTCTCGGGAGATTGAGGCGGAGACGCCGCATTCACCGCTGCAAACTCCGGTCCCACCGCCGCCGCCGGAGTCGAAAGGGATGGCGTGGGATTATTTCTTTATGGTGGAGAACATGCATGGACCATCATTGAGCGAGGCTGAAGATATTATTGAGGAAGAAGTTGAGAATGTGGTTGAAAATGATGGTGGCGTTGAGCCGAAGACGCCGGAGAAGGTGGTGATGCAGGGGTTTATCACGGAGGAGGAGGAGGAGACGCCGGCGGTGGAGAAGCAAGAGAAACAGTTTATTCATTCGAATACAGCGCCCCCGGGACTAAAGGGTGGGAATAACGCTATTAAGTTTGGGTCTAGTGTGGATTTGTTGAAGGTTTTGGGTGATGTTGATGATCATTTCTTGAAGGCATCAGAGAGTGCCCAAGAGGTCTCGAAGATGCTTGAGGCAACGACGTTGCACTATCACTCGAATTTCGCCGATAATCGAGGTGATTGGTTCTTCTTTTTGGGGATCTGTTGAATTAGTTTAGATTAAAATGTGTTGTTTTGAGTTTCTGCTGATCTTCCAAGTACATTGTTTGAATGTCTTTAAAAATCTTTTCCTATTCCATGGGGAAATTTCTGAAGTTGCAGGAAAATTTTTGCGGATTCAATTTGGGCAACCTGTCACATACCCAACTTTATGCAGCTAGTTGCCTAACTAGAAAACATGACTGTTGTTCTGTCAAATGTGAAGAATACCATTTGTATTCCTCGAATTCCTTACAGGCGACTTAGGTTCCTGTCAGAATGATGGATTGTGCAATTCAATGGATTCAGCAAAATGATTGATAGGATGTGATAATATGAAGCAGCCTAGATATTCTATTGCCGCACAAATTTGCTTTCTTCCAAAACAATCAAATATGTGTACTTAAATGCACATCTACTGACTTTTCGGAATTCTTAAATTATTCTTCTTGAACAATTGTGATGCCCTTCTTACTATTGTTGCCTTTTTTTTGGTATTTCTTTGACTAGAGACAGAGACAAATGAAATGGGCTTACAAGTTCATACGAGTGTGTGAGAACCATGCTTAATTATCACAACAGTATCTGTGATCAATTTGTTGGTGTTGACTTGGACCTAAACAAATTGTAGCTTTAAAAGTTCTGCAATTTTATTACCTTTCCCTGAAATAAGAAACCATGCAAAATAAAAGACCATCCTAATTTCTCTAGCAAAGCTTATGGTCTATTATGTGAACTAGCGATTAGGATCTGTTGTTCATTTGTTTCTAATCAAAGTTCCATACTTCTTGCTAATCATGCCAAAGGATATACATGTCTCTCGAGAAGGTAGTACACCCATCCGCGCAAGGCATGGCCTTCTCAAATTAGCGTTTGGAATCTTGTATTTCCCACCTTCCTTGTTGATATTTAAAATTGGATAACTTTTAAGTGGAAGAGTTTGTTCTTCTATTTATCTGTTTCTAACAATTGTTGAGCTTGTGAAATGATTTTGGAGGTTTGGCGGCCTTTTGAAGATGGGTAGGTCTGTAGTATGGTATTTTTCTAAACTAGTGGAACAATTCCTCTCCCCCTGTATATACATCTGCATAACAGTTTATCCAATAGCGAGGCATAGTGTCCTATTCAGCAATATTCCTTCTTCTTCCTCCACGTAATTCCCTGAGCAACACATTATGGGCCAGCACTTCTTTTGTGAAAATAAGAAGCAATTTGGGAACTGTTGGGCACGATGCGCACAGACACATATACTTATTCTGTTTCATCACGTGCCTTGGTTATTTTTGAGAATGCAAAAGTGAAGTGCTTGAGAACTGCCAGCAGTGCATGTTCGGAGTTCCGTTAGGATCACTGTTCTGTCTGTTATTCTTTTGCACAGCGGTCCCAATTCCAAATAAAGGGGAAAAATTGTGTTGGGTAGCTAACAGGTAGCGGAAAACTTGATTGACTCAATATGAACATGAATTTTAACATGGCGTTATATGCTCATTTCATCCATTGGTGGGATAGTGTTAACAAAGAATAGGTTTTATAGATGAGTTTTTCCTCCACTGGTCATAATGGGAACTTGCCACTGCTTTGATAGACACAATCCATTTCATCTCAAAACAAATTACAATGCTTTACTTCTTGCAGGACACATTGACCATGCAGCAAGGGTAATGCGAGTTATTACGTGGAATAAATCATTTAGAGGTATACCCAATGGCGATGGTGGGAAGGATGATTTTGATGCAGAAGAGTATGAGACACATGCCACTGTTTTGGATAAGTTACTAGCATGGGAGAAAAAGTTATACGAGGAAGTGAAGGTGCATTGCGTCATTTGATTTGGTTTCAGTATTCTCTTTTTATTTATTTTTGGGGTGTGATTGTGGTTAATACTAAGATAGGGCCCTCCATAGTTTTGAATCTTATATTTTCTCATGTGTTAGTGCACGATAAGCATCCTTATTGCTGTGACCTAGCCGCTTCCCTTCATTACATATATGTCTGCTATGCCCTAAGTTGATGTATGCAAACCTGAATTTTAATTCATCTTGGTTATATCTTTTTTGGAATTCTATTCTTATTTGCTTCGTGCTGATAGGCTGCTGAGCTTATGAAGCTTGAGTATCAGAGGAAGGTTGCCCTTTTGAGCAAGCTGAAAAAACGCAGTGCTAGTTCTGAGTCGTTAGAGAAGACGAAAGCTGCGGTTAGTCATTTGCATACAAGATACATAGTTGACATGCAGTCTTTGGATTCAACGGTCTCGGAAGTAAATCACATACGTGATGATCAATTGTATCCAAAACTTGTTGCTCTGGTTCATGGGTAAGTTTTACTGCTAGAAAAATATCCTTTCATCTTAATTGTTTGTGGCCATTCTCTGTCCAAAAGTTTCTNATTGTATCCAAAACTTGTTGCTCTGGTTCATGGGTAAGTTTTACTGCTAGAAAAATGTCCTTTCATCTTAATTGTTTGTGGCCATTCTCTGTCCAAAAGTTTGTTATATGGTTTATGCCTTCAGTTATCTCTTGCATTAAGCATCAAGAACTTCATGGCATTAGTTCTATGTAGTGTCAAACATTCCAGCAAGACTCCATTAACTTGTTGGGTTACTATTGCTGTGTTGAGTTATGTCATGGTTTTCTGCTTGCCTCAACCTGAAAACATATGAAGTGAATATAATGGGCAGCTGCCTAAGTAGTTTACTATATACTGCTTGTTTGGTAAAGTCTCTCAAAGGTCATGAAGAGACCTTAGTCAAACTTCCCTGATAAAATAGTACTTCTGTCTGTTGGATGAACTTGTGTATTAGCAAACTTTCAGCAGTACTTAATGTCAACATTTTGGTTTTAACACACACAACCCCCCTCCAGAAACTTTATACAGTATGTGTAATTTACCAGGAATAAACTTCTTTTGTTTCCATTGCTTATTCAAGTCTCCCTTGTGGATTTGTTCCTAAACCACAGGGTCATTATTGTTTTGTGTTTAGTATGTATTTTGTTTCCTACTTCTATTCAACCTAATTCACCACCAGCTGATAACTTAAGTGGTATCTGCTCCTACCTATTTGCTAGTTTAGAGTTTGGTGATTTTTCCTCTGGTAATGATCATTTGCTGTGAGATTTCCTCCAATACCTTTTCTTTTAATTTCATTTAGAAGCTTATATGCTCTTGTGTGAAAGTGAAGAAAAAAGTATTCAAGGAATCGAGAGGATTTGGATTTGGATCAATCTACCTATTTGTTCCTTGGTTCCACTGAAGAGGAGTGAGAACATTTTCTTTGTGTCCAATTCTCATTATCAGATAGAGAACTTAGTTCCCCAAGTAAGATGGTCAATGTAGTGTATTCACTTGACTCATTCAAAGTATGATCTTATCATACTTTTAGTAAATGGAGTTTATCCTATTATATTATGGAAAATTGGTTGAAGTTGTTCTAGCTTGTACACGTTTTAACTGCAAGGTGGGCCTAATTCATATGGGGTGATTTAACACCATTGTTTGGATAAAAGAATTAGTTGTTTAGTTTGGAATTGAACCTTTGCAGGGGAGTTCAATTTTTGGTGTGTATCACGGTTGATGTATAGGCCATTTACTAGCCCCTTGATGTTTGGCACGACCATGCCATACATACTGAGGCCAAGGTGGGGGTGTGCTTGGCTAAGCAACCC
This sequence comes from Ilex paraguariensis, assembly GCA_963454935.2. Taxonomy (NCBI): domain Eukaryota; kingdom Viridiplantae; phylum Streptophyta; class Magnoliopsida; order Aquifoliales; family Aquifoliaceae; genus Ilex; species Ilex paraguariensis. The sequence continues at coordinate 384,369 of CAUOFW020004225.1, forward strand.
CAATGTACATGACGAGTCCTAAAGACTTGGTTGAGTGTTGGTTCTGGTGTTTAAGTGGTTGGAGACACTTCAGTCGGTGGTTGGCAAGGTGAACAGTGCACCAATGGACTAATCTGCAAGCTGATCGTGTAGAAATGCAAAGTGATGTGCAATAGTCGTAGTTTTGTAAATATTTATTATGATTTCTCAGCTTTCCAGATGTCCATTTGACACACTTGCCTTGACAGACAAAAACAAGGTACAACACCAAGAAACCTGCCCTGGATGAGGCAAGGCATGTAAGTCCAAGATCCAACAAAATGTGGGACCGAGCATTGGTGGTAATTGTCAATGGTGGAAGCCCCACGCATGATTGAGGGAGGCAATACATTGTGGGCATGATTGGGCACAGTAAAGCAAAGTTGTCTGTGTGGACTTAAGTAAGGTATCTTACGTGCTTTGAAAACTAATCTATGGGCTGGACATGGCTAGGCACGTTGTCAAAGACAAAGCAGATGCTGCACGCTGATGAGGATGACATTGGATGACTATGCACGTAGTTAATGACAGTTGGTAGCTAACTCATGAGGCAGTTATTGAACACAACTACTCCAGCAATGTTAGGGCATTTTCTATTAGTTTAAATGGCCTAGTGGTTTGTTGTAAAACCACCCAATCCATTGTAGCAAGGTATGTATTGTGCCAACACTTCCTAGCAGTTGGGGATGTAAATTGCATAGCGTTAGTTGGCCAAGGCTAGTTGGTGATAGCATAGCCTAGGTCGTTGGATTGTAACTGCCACTGTAGCTTATAAAGATTGCTTGGGTATCGAGTCACCCAAGAGGGAAAGGGTAGATGTTTTGTAACAAACCCTTTATCGGATTCCTTTTATATTTGCCAAGGANAGTTGGGGATGTAAATTGCATAGCGTTAGTTGGCCAAGGCTAGTTGGTGATAGCATAGCCTAGGTCGTTGGATTGTAACTGCCACTGTAGCTTATAAAGATTGCTTGGGTATCAAGTCACCCAAGAGGGAAAGGGTAGATGTTTTGTAACAAACCCTTAATCGGATTCCTTTTATATTTGCCAAGAAAGTTAAAATTTTGGGACATTGTCATGTGAACTCATGTGTTTTCCTTATGTTTGATGTTTTATCTCTGAGAACCTCTTGATTATGTCTGACTGAGACTAAGTGCGTGACTTAGTGTCATCAAAGAAGCCGGAATTTTGGAGTATTTTGACCTCTAACCTCTCTGATAATTAGTATCTATCTATCTACTGTCGAGTTTGTTAAAACCCCGCCTGGTTTGACAATTTATTTACAAACCGGACGGTTTTAACTGTTCAACACCGGTTCAAATATGCAAACAATCTAATATCATAACCGGGTTGGTTTAGGGTCCGNTGACTTAGTGTCATCAAAGAAGCCGGAATTTTGGAGTATTTTGACCTCTAACCTCTGTGATAATTAGTATCTATCTATCTATTGTCGAGTTTGTTAAAACCCCGCCCGGTTTGACAATTTATTTACAAACCGGACGGTTTTAACGGTTCAACACCGGTTCAAATATGCAAACAATCTAATATCATAACCGGGTTGGTTTAGGGTCTGTTTTACCGGGTTGATCCACCAGTCCGGTTCTGATAACACTGTTTGGTAGGGTCTGCAGTCACCATAACAGACCTTTGTAGGATTTCTTTGGTACTTGCCTCAGAAGTAAAAAGATAGCAACAAAAACCTGTAAGCTCGTGTGCTTGCCTTGTGTTTGATATTTTGTCTCTGAGAACCTCTTTAGTCTGTGTTTGCCGAGACCAAGTGTGTGATTAGTGCCATCATGGAGACAAAAATCTGAGTGATTTTAATCCCTATGACCTGTCATAATGTATTTCAATGAGGAAACAGACTTCCCAATTGTAGCGGGAGGAGCATGATTCAATTGAGACTCTCTAGCTATTTTGAAATTTTCTTGTGGTCACCAATTAGCTTGTGAGTGGTGGCAAAACAAGACTTATGTAGGTAACACTAAGTGGTTGGCAGAAGTAGCTGGGGGAAGACTTAGGTGCATTGAGTTGGGTTTGGCTGAGATTTTAGCTTGAGTGATATTTTCTGTTGGAAAATGCTATTTATACCTAGTTTAGGAACGTAATTCACCACAGTTGTTGAGTGGGAAGTTGGTCCCATCTGACTCTGGGATTCACATCTGATCTAATGGTTGCAATAAATTAAGTCCATTAATCTGGTCCCCAAATTAGGTCCAATCAGTATTGCTCTTTTCTGTTGGGTTTAAGTCTTGGTTTGGGCAAGGGTGCATGTGTATAACTTCTCAAAAAACGCTTCCATAGCAGTTGCTTTTGTTGAAATCCTGCAACAAACTTTAGCCATGTGCTGGTCAATTGTAAAGTCGTCTTGAGATTTTTAATTTTTCCTAGTTTTCTGCCTTGGAGTTATTTGTGCTATTGAAACATTCATTGATCTCATCTTTTGTTTTATTACATAACTTAATGTTTCTAGTATGCCACTGCAGTTATCCATCCTTTCCCGATGTTCTTCCATGTTAAGCATGTGTAGTTCCTTGTTACCTTAGTAATTTTATCTGAGTTTCTGATCTTACGCGACTTGTAGGTTTCTTTCTTTTGAGTGGTTGTGGCAAACTGATTATCTTTATGAATGCACTAGTGTCTAAAGCAGTACAGTAATTGAAACAACAACATATTTTAAAACATGGTTATTGATCTGTTTTTTCAGTCTATTACTCTATGACCATTAATATGTAATATCTAAATTGTAGAATGGCCAAGATGTGGGAATCCATGTGCATACATCACGACAACCAACTGAAGATCGTCACAGACCTCAAATCTCTTGATGTTTCAGGAGCTCCCAAGGAAACCAGCAAACATCACTATGAGCGCACTGTCCAGCTTTGGAACGTTGTTCAAGAATGGCATTTGCAATTTGAGAAGCTTGTGACTAATCAGAAACAATACATCCAAGCCCTTAATAGCTGGTTGAAGTTAAATCTCGTCCCCATTGAGAGCAGCTTGAAAGAGAAAGTGTCGTCACCGCCAAGAATCCAGAATCCCCTGATTCAACCCCTCCTCCATTCCTGGCATGACCATCTGCAGAAGCTTCCTGATGAGCTAGCCAAAAGTGCAACTTCCTCCTTTGCTGCTGTGATAAAGACCATCATTGTTCATCAAGAGGAAGAAATGAAGCTGAAGGAAAAATGTGAAGAAACCAGGAAAGAGTTCTTGCGTAAGAGCCAGGCATTTGAGGATTGGTATCAGAAGTACATTCAACGTAGAACTCCACTTGATGAAACAGATCCCGATAGAGTTGCAGAAGCTAATCCCAAAGACCCCATTTTGGAGAGGCGGATTGTGGTGGAGAGCTTGAAGAAGAGGTTAGAAGAGGAAATTGAAGCTCACCAAAAGCACTGTGTTCAGGTGAGAGAGAAGTCATTGGGCACTCTCAAAATTCGGCTGCCTGAGCTCTTCCGTGCTATGTCAGACTACTCGCATTCTTGCTTGGATGCTTATAAAAGTTTGAGACTAGTCACACAATCACAGAACCCCAACGGTGGTCGTTCATGATGATCTCTAAGCTCAGTTATCAGGTAATTTTTGTTGTCACTTAGTATGGACTTAATGAGTTGTGTGTGGTATATGGTTTTAGNACTAGTCACACAATCACAGAACCCCAACGGTGGTCGTTCATGATGATCTCTAAGCTTAGTTATCAGGTAATTTTTGTTGTCACTTAGTATGGACTTAATGAGTTGTGTGTGGTATATGGTTTTAGTGTGTTGTCTGTCACTTGTCACTGTGTTCTAGCATTTTAGCATCAGCAATCTTTTTTCGCTCCTTCTTGAATGCTCTTATATCCCATAAGATGCCTTCATCACAATCCGTGGCCTCGAAGGCCTTTGTTAGGAGGGGAAAATTAGTTGATGATGCAGCAGACTTTAGTCCCCTTCTTGGTTTGAATACAAGGTATTGTGAAGATTGTGGGATCAGTCTTGAGTCCTGATGTTCTTTCCATGTCCTCTATGTCTTGAGCCTGGTGGCCCACCATCATGTGGAGCCTCATGGGCAGCCCATTAGCCTGACCGATAGAGCCATGAAGGAAATTCGCCAACATGTCTTCACTTGGTAACAACACAAAATAAACCCTGTTTTAAGACCGATTAGTATCTCGTTGAAGGCCCATTAGAACTGGTAAAATAGATCAGTCATGGTTTTCCTTTCTTCGAACGGGCTGGTCCGACCTGATTACTGTTTACCCGGGCAAGCATGGCTCGGTTCAACTCAATGCCAACCCTTAATATCTGGGTTGATCAAAATATCGGACCAAAAATATGCATAAAATGATGTGCCGTTTGTCCTATTTTCGGTTAATTTAGAATTTCCCAAGTTAATATGCTTTAAATGCTTAAGGTCTCTTATTTTTTTTTTTCCACCTGACAAGGTAAACAATTGTCGCTTCGATTTGTCAAAAAAAAAAAAAATGGAGGTGATTTTATAATATATCTACATAGCTAAATGAGGTTGCCANTAAGGTCTCTTATTTTTTTTTTTTTCCACCTGACAAGGTAAACAATTGTCGCTTCGATTTGTCAAAAAAAAAATAAAAATGGAGGTGATTTTATAATATATCTACATAGCTAAATGAGGTTGCGAATGCAGATTTGTGGAAGTCAATTATCTTGGAGATGAAAGTATTAAATTTCATACTAAAAATATTCAAATTTACAAATATATTCAAATTAGGTAAGTAAATCTCTAATATAAAACAAGACAAATTTTAATAAGTCTTTCTGACGGTTTCAAATAGTCTTATTCAATAACTATTAACATATTTTTTAAAATCATTTACATTATACAGNTTTCATACTAAAAATATTCAAATTTACAAATATATTCAAATTAGGTAAGTAAATCTATAATATAAAAGAAGACAAATTTTAATAAGTCTTTTTGACGGTTTCAAATAGTCTTATTCAATACTATTAACATATTTTTTAAAATCATTTACATTATACAGTGTTTTAAGGCATGGATTATCCTTAATATCCTATAAATCATATTTTGGTGGGGTGCACCTAGGCAAGGCAACGTTCGAGAGCCCAAATAGCAAGCTACTGTGATAGTGTGATGGACTTTGTCAAGAGAATTAGTTAGTATTTAATTTCATGCGAGACAATGGCTCATATCACTTGTAGGAATGATATAACGCTAATACATGTCATGCACGGCCAAGGAAGCAACGGGTTTTAAATCTCATTGTAAGTTTGGTCCAGTCGAAGGTTTTGTCTTCTNATATAACGCTAATACATGTCATGCACGGCCAAGGAAGCAACGGGTTTTAAATCTCATTGTAAGTTTGGTCCAGTCGAAGGTTTTGTCTTCTCGAGATCAAGGGTTCAAGTCTTCTTCTTTCTTTTTCTTCCCCTCCCCCAAAAAAATTTAAAAAAAAAAAAAAGGTGCAGGAAAGAAGCAAAACCAAGCCAAATCATTAGGAGAGTAAGCTCTTTCCTTGAATAAATGATCACACATTAAACTTGTATGATCTAAGTCAAAAGATGTTTCAACAAAAGTTTCATCTCCGGTTTTATCTGCACTTTGCAGGCCATTCCTTTTATCTTGGCCTCAACGTAGGATTACAAAGAATTTTGAATTCTAATTTTTGAGTTTTATTTGAGTTATTTTAAAAAATTTCATTGTTATAGGTTTACACAATTCTAAGCCTTGAAAAAAGAAAGTCAATCTTATGACCCATCCATAATTGTAAAAAGAGTGTAAGCTACCTTGGAGTTCTGAATATGCGGAATATGAGGGTCGTCACTCAACGGGTAAATTTATTCTAGAGATAACAAGTTGATCTTTCGACTTGAGAATATTCTAGGGATAACAAGTTGATCGGTTTTTGATGATTTTTTTTTCATTTATATACTTTTTAAAAGGAGATTGTGGATTGTCAAATAAGATATACATAGAAAGTAGATGAGAGAAAGTACTCGATAATTGAATATTGTAATATTTTTTTATGAAGACAATATTAGACTATTATATTTTTTTTTTAGCAGGATTCGGCGAAAGCATCAATCTAGTGCAAAATGATTATCTTATTGAAATCGAAAAGTCAACTTTTTGGGTGCATTATTAACCTACAACCTCTATTGTCCATAGCTATATAAAAAAACAAAAAGTGATTGTTTGTCTAACATTCCCTCAAACTCCCTATAGGCCTAGATGGGTCATGGCCTGCAACTTTTCATATTTTCAAAAGGTTTGTTCATGGGGTATGCATACATGTTGAGTTTTTTTTTTAATAACACTATTATCCTCAACATTTAGTAGAATGTTAAAAGATTTATAAACTATATATTTCTTTTAAATTGAATTTTCTGAAAATGTTTAGGTGATAGTACACCAATCAAACTAATATCTTATTCTCTATTCGTGAACCTCGTGACATACAATTATATTTGAATTTATAACAAACATTCCTCTCAATTTTCTTCATTCTTAAGCGATGTTAATAGTATTACAATCTTGATAATAATTCCTTAAAATAGTGTACATTTTACCACTAGGTTGAAACACCAGTTACAAGTCTACAATTTGAAGGAAAAAAAAGGGGGGGGGGGGGGTTGGTTTGAGTTAAATCCAAATTAGAAGGTATCTGATTTGATTTCTAGGAACATGGTTCAAAGTTGCGGTATCGGTCATCAATTCAGAAAGTTTTGAGACACATCGGTCGTTGTATTGCTGTGCGGTATTGGACGATATGATTTAGAAGAAAATGTTGAACATGATGAAAAATTCAGGANTTTCTAGGAACATGGTTCAAAGTTGCGGTATCGGCCATCAATTTAGAAAGTTTTGAGACACATCGGTCGCGGTATTGCAGCGCGGTATTGGACGATATGATTTAGAAGAAAATGTTGAACATGATGAAAAATTCAGGACATATCACGATGTCGTGGAACCAAATTGGTCAATTTGGTGATAATATGTCAGTGGCTCGGAATTGACTCGGATGCAACTCGGACTACTCGACATAGTTATGCGAGACTCGGCTGAGTTGTGCGAGTCGCGGAGTTTATACATATCGTGTTACGATATTATCTCTGAAAGTGCCGAGACAGATACGACTCGGATCGGTATCGGCCGATATTTTGAACCATGCCTAGGAAGGACTTTAAAAATAATGCCTTTTAATCCAAAATTTACCTATAAAACTACAAAGCTACAAGATATAATAGTCAACAACACTAAAGTTGAATTATTAAGGCCACAAGCCGACACCTACCCACTAAACCCGTCCCCCAAATCATTCTTTCCCACCCCCAAAAAAACACACAATAGTGGAGTTTATAGTTTATTGTCTTTATTTATTGATCTAATATATCATAGTCACTAACTATTGATTGGTAACGGGTCACAACCAATAGTGGAGTTTATCGTTAGGATTTGGATTTGTTTGAATTTGTGGGTATGTGTGTTTTTCACACGGGTCTCATTGTGCTGCCACAGGTGCAAGATCAACAATCGGGCGTGGCTCCAAAGGCGTCGTCACAAGCACCAGCAACGACAGAAATTTCCTCCTCCATTCTCCATACGAATTTAGACTACNAACGATATTATCTCCCGAGACAGATACGACTCGGATCGGTATCGGCCGATATGTTGAACCATGCCTAGGATGGACTTTAAAAATAATGTCTTTTAATCCAAAATTTACCTATAAAACTACAAAGCTACAAGATATAATAGTCAACAACACTAAAGTTCAATTATTAAGGCCACAAGCCGACACCTACCCACTAAACCCGTCACCCAAATCATTCTTTCCCACCCCCAAAAAAAACACACAATAGTGGAGTTTATAGTTTATTGTCTTTATTTATTGATCTAATACATTGTAGTCACTAACTATTGATTGGTAACGGGTCACAACCAATAGTGGAGTTTATAGTTAGGATTTGGATTTGTTTGAATTTGTAGGTCTGTGTGTTTTTCACACGGCTCTCATTGTGCTGCCACAGGCGCAAGATCAACAATCGGGCGTGGCTCCAAAGGCGTCGTCGCAAGCACCAGCAACGACAGAAATTTCCTCCTCCATTCTCCATACGAATTTAGACTACAATTTTTTGGGATTGTAGATTGGGGGAAAGAGCATTTCCAATATCCGAAAATAATTAGGTCAATAAATTAAATTCAAATGTCATTTCTCTTAAAATCATTAGCTTTTGCTTTTGATCTTTTGTTTATTGTTGATACTCTTTTTATTTTATATGTTTATTCTTTAGAACTTTCTTTCTTAATGAAATACACTAGTAGCCAGCACTGCAGCTACCAAGTCTTTCGGCGGGNTGCTTTTGCTTTTGATCTTTTGTTTATTGTTGATACTCTTTTTATTTTATATGTTTATTCTTTAGAACTTTCCTTTCTTAATGAAATACACTAGTAGCCAGCACTGCAGCTACCAAGTCTTTCGGCGGGCTATGACGCTTTTATTTTATTCTGCTTTGAACTTTCAACGGCTGTGATGGCTTCAGCCGCTGAGCCTTTACCCAGTCGAAAATTTTGCCAATTTTGATCAACTTCATCTCAATGATGTCTGGGTTAAAATTGAAATGGTAATCCAAGAGATAGTTCGAGCGGTAACAAGAATGAGCTGTAAATTTAGACGTTCTGAATTCAAATGTTTGCAACTCCTTAGAACCAGGTCGTGAGAGATTTATCTCTCATGAATACTTTATTCTCAGCACAGATGATCTATCTTTAAGCAGATCAGGAAGGAGATTAGTCGAGATGTGCGTAAGTTGGTCCAAACACTCCTAACCGTTAAATCAAAAGAAAAATATAAATTGTGGCATCATCGTGGGATTTTCGTTGGTTGCTTCAATGATTGCCAAGTCTTAACAAACTAATATGAAAATATTTTGAATATAACTTAAATTTCAATTAGTTCGAATCAAAAACTAATCAATTGATCAAACTTATTTAATAAAATGGTTGATAGAAAATAGACCGTATATGATAATAATTTAATTTTATCTAACTTATATAAACTACGAACCACTACTAAACGAATTACAATAGCACACAACTATACAAATTACAATAGCACACAACTATGAATAGGTTGAATATGTACTAATTTACCCCATCTTTTGCCTTCAAATCTGTTGGGATAAGACTAATTTTAATGCTAAATATAGCATATTCCCTCAAAGAATTTTTGATAAGATATCTTGGTACATTTTCTTCTGTCTATTTGGGCCAAGCCTAACTGCCTATAAAACAAAGCCAAGCTTAGTCCCTTCACAAATTCCTCCTCACAATCCTTACACAGATCAAATGCTTCTTCAGGTGTAGTAATTTTCCTCCTGTGCTGCAAATGGACATCAGAAACTGGCACAAATCTCGAAGCAAAAGCGTCCGATTCGGCCAAAAATTCTTTTGGAGAGAGTATGAATCGAACCCAAGGTGGCTAATTTTTTGGAGGAAGAACAGAGGGGCGAAGAAGAAAAATTCCAGTTCTTCTGTCCCAATGCCTCGAGCTTCATATGACCCAAACACTTACCTGCAGAATTTCAACGAAGGATCGATTTTCACAGAGCCTGATTATCTCTCTAGGTCTTTCTCAGCTCGTTATGCTGATCCATCATGGAGATTTCTTAAGGATGAGGAGGTGTACATGGATCGATGTTGAGAATTATCATTGTAACGACTCACGAGAGATAAGCGATAAACCGTCTTACTCTGTTTTAGAAAGGTTGATTTTGCCAGATGTTGAGAAATGTGGGTGATCTTTTCTTATGAATTGAGTGATGATGTTCATATGTAGACTTGGCAAGAAATATTAAACTTTGTTGGGTAAAAATGGCTCCTCTCCTCCTTTATTTTTTCTTTTTTGGGTTTTTCTATTCCAATCCATAATTTTGTTTTTTTTCTCTAAAATTATTAACTCGACAAAGTCTTAATCTCAACAATTTAGGTCGGTTACGTGAATCATATTTCTTCATTATGCTCTATCAAGGGTCATATGTTCCGTCAGATGAAAAATATATTGAATTTGACAAAAATTTTATTACAGTTGTCAGCAACTTAATGTAACTTTCCTTTAATTCAGACTTGGGAATTTAACACAGGCAGAGTTAACTGTTTTTTGGAAATATGTTATGCAAAACATTATATAAAAAAAAACAACTAATTATAAACCTTCTGCAGCCTGAAGTCTGATTGATAAATTTGCTTGCAAGCTGAATCAAACAATTTTCTATGAAAGAAACTCTCATTTCCCTGTCCACAAATTCTTTGCTTCGGTTCTAAAGCAAAGCTATAATGTTGAACCACCAAGGTGGTAGTTTAGTTACCTTCGGTAAAAGGTGAAAGTCTCGCCCTTCTTCGATAGTCGTGGGTTCGAATTTGCTTGTAATAGTCTATATAAACTAGATACTAATGAATGTTTAACTTATTTTCAGTGGTGCTGTGGTAACGGATTCGATCATCCTATATCTGTAATTATAGTTTAAACCGAACACGAGTGAGAATTTCAAGATAATGTTATGGGAGTTTTTAGATTTTGGCCCTGACCACCCTGTTTTCACAAGCACCAAAAAAAAAAACTAGCTACCATATTGCCATGAACGGTGCAATATGGTAAATAGGTACAAACTAAGTGAGAGAGCAAGCAACATTGTCTCATCAAGTCATATAATTGAGTTCAAAACAAGTAACACTATTGATTCAAGACTAATGATGTGTATACCATTTTTGTGCGCTTTCCTTCGCCAATTGACGAGTTACAATTATAATCATTAAATGTGTAATAAAGTCATTTACAATTGATTTCATGATTTTTCAAAAGTTGACAACATTGTATAATGATTTCATTATCAATGTCATGAACAATGTATTTCTCTATATAAATAATCAAGTTATCTGTCATTAGTATGTGTCTGTGTGTGTTTTTCAAAATATTTTTCTAAAGATAATTAATATATTTTTGTCCCATTATTAATGCCGGTAATCGTCAACCGCACCAAGTTCTCCTCTTAAATACGAGAAAATATTTATTACAACAGTGATATTACATGGTAAGGTGAATTGGTATCACCAATTAATAATACTAAAATAAATAAATAAATAAGTTCCACAAAAATTAATAGTTAATCTGTAATGTAAGTAAATAATTTTTCACTCTTTTGTCATATAAATTTAAGTAGAATTTATCATATTTATTTGAAATTTTATTATTAATTAATGATACCATATCATTACTCATCACTGATGCGTTGAATATTTATTCCTTTAATACTAGGGGTGCAACTTGGGCGGGTTGGATAATCAACTATAATTCAACCTTAAGTATATAATCTTTAACTTTAATTTTAACCTTAACCCTACCTCGGGTTGAGGAACTCAACTCAAGCACTGTCTGAGTTTAATTCGGGCGAACTCGGGTTGAATTCAGGTTACTTTACGGGTTTAATTCGGGTAAAGTTCAAAATAGGTTTGTTGTTCTAAACCTAATACATATATTATATAATATTCACCTAAATTAATAACCAATAACTTTAACCAAATTTTTAACGAGAGAGATTGAAAGAACGATAGAACAAAAATGAAAAACCAGTGCTAATACTTTATATATATATAATTTTTTTTTTAATTTATCAGATTTGGGTTGAACTCGGATTAATTGAACTCGGATTTACGAGATCTTAACTCGAGTCAACCCAAATTAAATTCAAGTTAAAATTTTTTGACCTAAGTTCAACCCAAAGATTAAAAATTTTTGTTTAAGTCCTAATTTTTTTGAGTTGGACTCGAATTGTCCAACCCAAGTTACAGCCCTATCTAAAACACACTTTATTGATAGAGTGAATCTCGGTACTCGTCATCCATACCGGGTCCAAGTATACCGAATCGGTTTGTTGGATCCGGAAAAGCATGCCTTGCAATGGTACGCGCAGTACACCGTAAAGTCATAAACCATTCATCGGTAACAGATTCGCAGTATATAAAGCCAAAAAGGACTGAAGAACCCTAATCTTTTCTCTCTTATCTCAACAAGCCCTCTTCTCATCTTCGCTCCCTCGAAATCCCCCATTTTTGATTCTCATCGATCTGTTTGATTGCAGAGAAACGGATAGTTGACGCTCAATCTCAAGCCTTCTGCTCATAATCGGTGCCTCACAAACCCTAATTTTTACTCTCATCTGTCTGGAATTGATTTTTTTGGTTGCAGAGAATCAGATATTGGTAAACATAGAGGACGATTAGGTTTTGCATGGTGGAGATTCAAACAGAAGAGATGGTGGAGGAGAGAGGACAGACAAGGAAACGACGTCGTCTTACCTGGGACGTCGCGCCCTCCGATCGACCAGAGGTTGGTTTGGTTTCGGACCACGTGTTGGAATTAGAGTTAGGGTTTTCCTTCCAGAGGGAAAACGTTGGGGAATGAGGGAAGAGGGTGAAAAATCTACGATTTTATCTTGGAATTAGCCGTTTTTTCTTATCTGACATGGATGGGAATGGTTCTTCGGTGCGTCTTTGTAGGCTCAGGGTGATGTTCGGCCTCCTGTGTTGCGTCGTCATGTCTCACCGCCAAAGAGGAACGATGATAAGGAGGGTCATTACGTGTTCAGTCTCGGGGAGAATCTAACCTCAAGATGTAAGTATTTGCTTGTTATATTCATTCAATATCATATTTTATTTTGGTTTTCCTAAATCTTAATTGTTATTTTCTTTCTGCTGGTTTTTGTTGATATTGCTACATTTCAAATATCCACAATTTTGCATAGTTTATCCTCGAAATCTTTGCAATTCCTAGGAATTACATGGATTGGGATGCAAATTTTTTTCCACACCCTTTTGTGTGCACCCTTTTTCCTTGGTCTGTCCTTTTGACAAGACGAATGAAATGGAATGTTTAACTTGGATGCAAGTGCGTGAGTGTTACATTATATGGATATTCAAAACAATGGCTTTCTTTGAACAAATTAACTCAATGAAGTCATGAAGTTTAGGTACTCGTTTTAGTGGCTTGAGTGGTGATTTTAACCGACATTTCAAGAAAGAAAAGAGAAGGAATAGTGACAAATGTTGAAGCTACTAAAATGACTGGATACATCGTCGTGCACTTTTTTGTTGATTGATGTGTTTTTATTCCACATATGACTTTTGTTTTTTGTAATCACTGTGGTTTACAGATAAAATACTCGGCAAGATGGGTGAAGGTTAGCTGTCAAGTGCCTGCTGTCTGCAAAATCTTATATTTTTGACATTCTTCTTGTATCAAATCAGCAAATTGCTAGTGCTGTAGGCACATTTGGCCGAGTTTTGGAATGTTGGGACCGTCAAACACGAGAATATGTGGCAGTCAAAGTTGTTCGAAGCATTCGCAAATACCGTGATGCAGCAATGATTGAAGTTGATGTACTTAAACATATTGCTAAGAATGATAGAGGCGGGTCACAGTATGTCTCCATTCGTTTTCATTTCGAAGTGGATTTTTAGTTTATGTTACGACATTTTCCAACCTTCTCCATCCTTTTTTTGTGCAGTTGTGTGCAGATTCGAACTTGGTTTGATTATCGCAATCATATATGTATTGTAAGTATCCCAAGTAAATTTTTTCGAATTGTGTGCATATTATTTCTGTTCTTTCTCGCATCTTGTCTAATTATATGTCATGTCCTTGAGAATTTGCATATTATAAATAGGTGCCCTAAAAGTTTCTTGGCCATAAACAGTTAAGCATTTAGCACACTCTAGGACTATAACACCCTTGCTTGTGGAAATATGTATGGCTGTTGTGATCACAAATAGTTATTGATATTGATTATGGTGGTTGCAACAATTTGTCCATGTGAATTCTATTTATAACTATGGGAACTAAACTTAGAACTTCCTTTGAATGCATTTCAATGGTGTTATCAGGTGTTTGAGAAGCTTGGACCAAGTTTATATGATTTTCTAAAGAGAAATAGATACGGCCCATTTCCTGTGGATCTTGTTGGGGAATTTGGACGTCAGCTTTTGGAATCTGTAGCATGTGTGTGGATTAATCTTGGCCTTGAATTATCTCGANGGCCCATTTCCTGTGGATCTTGTTCGGGAATTTGGACGTCAGCTTTTGGAATCTGTAGCATGTGTGTGGATTAATCTTGGCCTTGAATTATCTCGATTTCTGTATTCGTTTCCTTTTCTGATCAATTACCCAGATTTGTTTTTTGGCATGTTCTTTTTGTCCAGGGTGTAGCAGCAGATGTATAATTGTGAACTTTCTTGTTTAACATTTTTTTATGATTTATCATTTCCAACAGATATGCATGATTTACGGTTAATTCACACTGACCTGAAGCCTGAAAATATACTTCTTGTGTCTTCTGAGTTTGTAAAGCTTCCTGTCTGCAAGGTATTTGACCTTCTACAGTTGGAAGACCATTTTATAACTGGGTATAGGCTCTATTATTATATTAAGTAAATTATTGGAATGGTACAGAGGATTGCTTCAGATGAAACACATTTCAGGTGCTTGCCAAAGTCAAGTGCCATTAAGCTGATTGATTTTGGTAGTACTGCATATGATAATCAGAATCATAGCTCCATTGTTTCCACAAGGCATTACAGAGCACCTGAGGTTATTCTAGGTAACTAGTTGCTGTTGGAAAAATGAAATGCATTACTTGTGTTTATTTTTGTTCACGTGAGTTGTGTCCTTGTCTGACAACCAAAAGTAATTGACTGAAAAATTCAGCATACAATAAATACAGGGATTTGAAAATGGATGACCCTACAGGTTGCCTATGAAAACAACTAGTAGTCTATATTGGTTTCACGAAAACAGTCTCTTCACATGCAGGTTAAGATTACACATATCTGACCCTTCCTAGAGCATGTAATGGGGAGAGCCAGTGGTGGGAGGAGTCTCATGTGCTGGGTTACCTTAATAATAGTAATTGTTAAGTAAATTGTAGACTCGAGTAGTATAACATATAGTTACCAGACTTTTTATAGTTGCCTCTGCTGTACCACTTTCTAGCAAAGGTTAGAGTGAAGAAAATATTTTTTGTGTTTGGAATGCAAATTGACTTTATGTGATTAGTTTATTTGATCCTAGTGTTGCAATTACTTTCTCTGGATTTGCTGTTGAGTGGTGCATGTTAACTGTACAATATTTCAGTAACTGGCCTTTTCCTCTTTTTAGCAGATTGATAGTTAATTTCGTTACAAAAAGGACTTGTCATTGTTTCCTTCATTTCAAGTCATTTCCCTATAAAAGATTGATCGACATTTTAGTTGCGGAGAAAGATGATTCAACGTTAAGCACTTCCAATATAAACCTAGAGAAACGCGTGAAATTAATTGTTTTTTGTTGAAATACTGGAGTGAAAGTTAAATGTTACCTTGGACAGAAATTTCTTGACACAAACCTAGTGGCAATTTGTGATTTCCAAAATGATGTGCACTTTGTGTATGCTGTTGTTACATCGATAAGGAGACTTCTGAGTGCCATTTATGCTGCAGCCTCTTCCAATGCAGGTTCAACCATTTTGAATGAGTTTGCTTCCCCGTTTTCCTCTTCCTGTTGCTGTTTCATTCGCTGTGATTCTACATCTGATTCTTCTGTTTTTCATTTATATTGAAATGAGATCGACTGCTTCTTTCATTCATATTCCATTTTAAAACACTTATGTGGTGTGGCGGTAATGAGATCAATCAATTGTCTGATTGATCAGAAACTAATTTATATGGGGCTCTGAAATGCATTTTTTTTTTGTCTCTGCTTCTCATTACTTTCATATACTTACTTGTTGCAGGTCTAGGATGGAGTTTTCCATGTGATCTATGGAGTGTTGGTTGTATACTTGTTGAACTTTGCTCAGTTAGTGCTGCTCTTCTTTCTCTTTTTTCATCTTCTTCTTCTTCCTCCTCCTCCTCCTCCTCCTCCCTCCTCCCTCCTCCAGGCATCATGTTTGTTCTTATCCTGCATATATTGTTTCAGGGTGACATGTTGTTTCAGACACACGAGAACTTGGAGCATTTGGCAATGATGGAGAGAGTATTGGGACCACTGCCAGAGCATATGATTCGAAGCACCAAGTAAGTTTTTTCTCTAAAATTTCTGGAGAGACGTGCACCAACTTGTTCCATGAGAATTGTTGCAAAATGAGATGTCTTGTGAAGCAGCATTCCTCTTAACATATCTTATATATTGTCCTAAAATGAAGTTGCATGTTTTGGCTTTGATTATCCATCTGCAGCCAGGGTACTGAGAAGTACTTCAGGCAATCTCGATTGAATTGGCCTGAAGGAGCAGTTTCAAGGGAGAGTATCAGAGCAGTGAAGAAACTAGACCCTTTGAAGGTTTTAATGTTCCTTATCTGTGACATCTTTGATTGTCACCTTTCCTTGCTTTGGTTCAATTCCCTCCCCCATTTAGTAATTAATATATTTTATGTCTGTCCAATGTAGATCTTGATTCCACAACAAGTAGAGAGCTCAAGATCCTCCTTGATTGACTTGCTCTACGGTTTGCTAAAGTTTGATCCATCGGAACGTCTTACAGCTCGACAAGCTCTTGATCACCCCTTCTTTAAGAATTCAACTTGAAAACAAGCTCCTGGCAAAATATATGTTTCAACATGTTGGTCCTATATGTGTGATTTTGAATAGCTAGGCTCAAGCTATGGGCCTGACCACCGGCATGTATTGTACAGTAGTATCTTAATGCAATGTTTACTTCTATTGCCAAGTCTTTTTTTGTGCTTCGGAAATGTTAAAATAGAACATGATTGGGAGGCGTCAGTTTGATTTTTAAAGTATCAATTTGATTATTAAAATGTTTAATGTGTTTAAATGATTTTTACATATTTAAAGTATCAATTTGATTATTAAAATGTTTAATGTGTTTAAATGATTTTTACATAGATAGACTATTAAGTTTTTGATTTATAAAATAATTACATATTAAATACGTGTTATTCTCTAAAAGAATTACAAGTGGTTATTTTTGTGAAAAAATTTAATGAACTGATTGATTATGGATCAAAGTGATATGAATTAAAATTTTAGGGATTAAATTAATATAATGAGGATCAAATTGATAAAAAGATATATTTTGGAGATTAAAATTGATATTAACCATAAAAGTTTAGTTGTGTTGGTGTTTTACATATTGGTGAAACATTCACCAGCTGCTGATGTGAGAGCTTTTTCGAGTAAAATCTTATGCATTCGTTTCAATTGTTTTGTGGTGACAAGCCACCAATTTACCTGGCAAGGCAATGGACTATTTTCTAGAATCTGTAATGTGTTAGTTGGAATCTATATGAGCAGAACGTATGAACAGTGGAATTCGATGTTAAACTGAGCTACAAAGCTCGTGAGGATTGTGGACAAATCCTTAAGGAATTGGGTTAATTTACGCAATGAAATTATAGTAGTTTACCAACTTGTGAGCTCGGCTAATCCACTCTTTAATAGAGGCTCTTGCTCCTTAGATCTGTATTGATTGCTTTAACGAATTTCAGTAGTGTTCCAATACAATTAGGGTTGCTCGGCCCTTCAATCGAGGCACTATTCTGTATTTATAGTCTAATTCCTATTCCTAAGGGATCTGCATCGAGATCCTTGCCCTTCTTTGATTCTGAGTGAAGATCTCGGCTAATTGAAAGTTTTGCGCCTTGACGGCAGTTTCCTGCTATTTTGGGGGTTCTCTTTGTTGGCCCTTCGAAGGGAGCTCTAGGTCTGGTCCCCTGAGCTAAGGATGTTTGCTTGACCTTTATGATTGACCTCTGTGTCTGAGCTCAAACTTATAATTTATTCTGGCTATCATCAGTTGCCCCTAGCTCTTAGTTCAAGCAGGTTTGGACAAGAGCTGAACTTAGGTTGGGCTAGGGTAGACCTTCGTTCTGGAGACCTCGATATGCGCGTGAACAATTTTTTGATGATTTTACCTAATCATTTCTTTTCCCGTTTTTTGTGCACGTTCACTACTTTCAAGGCCCACGTATCGAAAGCTTTAAATGCTTCTGTGCTAATGGGAAACGGTTCATTTCACCCCTCGAACTCCCTCTCTAGGCTTTTTCCTTTTCTTCCCTACCTACCCGATTCTCCGGTGAGCTTAGGGTTCTGCTCAGTGCCCCCTTTCCTTATATTGGCCTACAAAGCTTGCTCTCTGCTTTTCGCTTTGGGTTTCTAACTTATCATTCGCTTGCGACTAGGTATGTTTCTTGCTCCTTGCATGTTTCTTCGTTCTAGATCCCTCGAATCCGAGGTGGTTATTGTTCTTTTGGACCTTACAGTTCTACTACTTCAGGAATCATGGTCTCTCCTTGTCTTGTCTTCCCCTCTTCTTGGATCCCTACTCTACGACTAGGATCTTCGTTATCGGAAGTTGTTGCGTCAACCCTATGATTATCAGGGAGTGTTTTTTTCAGAGGTGCCTCCCATTTATAGATCCTTTAAGCTTCCTTTTTCTTGCCCAGTTATGTCGGCTTCTTCTGGAGCCACAAGCTCGTCCATTTCCCTTATAAAAGACAGATCTCTCGAAGCAGATGACTCTAACTTTGGTGACGTGGGAGAGGAGATTGATAGATTTTCTAGTGCTGATTCCGTTGATATTGAGGGAAATGTTGATGAGCCCCCCTCAACAACCTCCCCTATGCCCAAAAATCCTAGTAAAGGTAAAGCTAAGGTGAGCGACGTAGGAATCTCAGGCAACGCTGAGGGTATAGGTGCTGCTTTTAGAACTGTAGAGCTCGTGGGCTCCAGTGAGGTCTCTTCTTCTCTCATAAAGGTCCTTAGTACTCGCTTTGGCTTTCCTTCGGGTGTTCAGTGTTGGCGTCCATATGCATACACCTCCTATGTCTCCCATGTTCATAAGAAGGTCTGCTTCTTTGTGGTCGCCTTTGAGAACGACCTCCGCTTTCCCATGCACCCTTTCATCAAAAGTGTTTTGCAACATTTTAATGTCTGCCCTGTTCAACTTTCTCCTAACTTCTGAGGTGTCCTGGTGGAACTCGTCTTTTTTAAGAAGTAGAGTTTGGGGGTTCCCTTCACTCCCTTGCTCATGAAATTTTTCAATGTCAAATATACTCCTTCTGATGGTTTTCTATACATTTTCAAACGGGTGAAAGCCAAAGTCATCATTTTAGACCTCTCCAGTTCTCATAAGGGTTGGAAGAAACTTTTTTTCTTTGTATAGGGCAGTTAGTGGGAAAACAACCCTGAAGATAGGACAAGCACTCTTCCTGTTTCTCAATCTTGGTCTGCCCCTGACAACCTGGGTAAGTCCTCGCTTGAGCTGGTTATGTCCAATTTTGATGCCTTGTTTTGTTGACTTTGTTCCACTTGTTTTGATTTTCAGGTATTTGGTTTGAGCTTAGTGTCGAGGACAAGCTAGTTCTGCTATCCTTAAAAGATTGTGATTCAGAGAAATATTCTGATCTCATCAAGGCTCACGTCCTTGTACCGCTTGGGTTCAGCCCTCCTGAGGTGAGGATTGAGAATCCTGTTCCTCTTTCAGCTGTTAGCGCCGAGGAGGTGGCAAGTAAGACTCCCTTTCTCTACTCTTGGGCCTTCGGCTCCTTGCTCCTTGCTTCTTACTTCCCTTTTTAGGATCTGTCTGCCTTGAGTTTGCAAGTTCTTCGTCAACGGAGCCCACTACGAAGGATCGTATGACCAAAGTGTCCTTGTTAAAAAAAAAATTCGGAATGGGAATAAACGCAAGGTTGTGGTTGGTTCTGGGAGTGAATCAGCCTCCCTAGCCAAGGTACCAAGGATGAAGGTGACTCCCAATTCGCGTCAGCTGTCCCAAGTGGCCTCCTTGACTCTTTCAAGTTCTCTGAAGGTTGCATAGATCTCTCCCTTCCGAGTAACTAGGCTGCCACTTTCTGGAGGGACTCCTGAGCAAAGTGTGACTCTAACCTCTCCTTCTTCCGCCGAGGTTGAGAGAGCTCTAGAGATGATCCCTTACATTCTCCCGAGTCCATCCCTCCTTGCCTAACTAAGAGGTCCTCTCCGCAACTCCCCCAGGTCTCCAAGAGTGAGAAGGGAGAGCTCCCTGGTGCTGGGGCAGGTGAGAGCTCTTTAATTGATAATGTGAAGCGAGCGACAGAGACCATCGCCTCCATTCTCCTTGAGTCTGACATCCAACAAGCTGCTACTATGCCCCTCAGGACCTCTATTTCTACTGCCTTGTTTGCTACTACCTCTATAAGTGTTTGGCTTTTCAACTTTCTCCTTTATCTTGCGTCTTTTTCTTGTACTAGCTTTAGCGTTTAGGGTTGTGTTTACTCTTAGATGGCCCTTCATGTAAGTGGCTTACTAAAGAGGATCCAGGCCATAGAGAGCTCTGCCAGAGTTTCCAAGGCTTTCGAGCTTAAGGTCGCTGAGCTATCCTTTGAGAACAGCGATCTTAGATCCCAAGTCCAATACTTGCAGGTGCAGGTGGAGAAGCAGACCTCTTTTAACATGGGCTTAGAGGTAGAGAAAGAAAGGATTGAGGACGAGGAAAAGTGCTCCAAATAGGAGCTTAGAAAGACTAAGGGGGAGCTCAGGGAAACCACAAAGGAGCTTAGGCAAAAAACAGACGACTTGATTAAAGCCAACCAAGAGGCTCTAGAGGCCTTAAGTTCTTAGAGGAAGTTGAAAAGAGAGTATGATATCTTGACAGAGGTAAACGATACCATCCGGGATGAGCTCGAGGAGCAAAGGGTTGCGGCTCTAAAGAAGGATGATCTGATTGCAAACTAGTAGACGATGTTACTACCCAATGGGCTATCGGATGGCTCATTTTTCAAGACAAAATTGAGCAAACCTACCCAGAACTAAGTTTCGACTTCGAGATCTCAGCTGAGGAAGAAGCTGGGGCAACTAACACTAAGGCCTGCTCCAAATCCCCTTCAGCTTCTGAGATGGTTTCTGAAGGGGCTGAGGTGCCCCTAGCTCTCCCTCTTGATATTGCTTCCATTCCTATAGTAGCTGATCTCCCTATTGCTCTTACTACTGCTCCTGGGGTTGACCCTTCTTTGCTGACCTCGTTTCTGGAGCTTTAGCCCCGAATTCGCCAACAGCTGGAGTAACAGTCTCTGCTCCTGAACCCCCAGAAACTTCAATTAATGATCTTCCAATCACTTCTACGTTAGAAATTTCAACTGTAGACCTGCCCGAGCCTTCTCTTGTTGAGCTACCTACCATACCAACTGCTAAGCTGTTGGATTCCTCTCCTCCAGCCCCTACAAAATCTTAGGACTTGATGCAAACTTATAGTTTTTTTTTTTTTGTAAAGACCATAACTTCTGTTTTGAAATGTAATACCGAGGTCAAGATATTGATGGCAATGTCCAATGTTTGAATGTTTGAAGTAAACTTCCCCTGTTACTGAGTTGATGTGCTCATTGCTTTATCTGTCCTTGCCCTCTTGCTTCAAAGGGTCCTTCAGATCTCCTTAAAAGCAAGCGAGTTTGGGAATAGCTAGCAAGCTGATTATATGCCCAGCTGGGGTCTTACGCATGAGGGTTTGGTCCTTCTTGATGTAGATTCGCCTAGAACTTCTTGAGGTCTACAGAGATAAAGAGCTATAAAAAGGCTTTATCCCTGAAGAGCTCATTCCTGCTGCCTGGTGCTTTGAAGGGGTCACTGGATGGCAGGCTTGACCTTCCTCATAGTGACCAGAAGTTTACTGGATAGAGTTCTCTTCCTGCAGAGTTGGAATCTCCTCTGGTAGCCATTGAGCTCTGAGTACCGCAATGACTCACATAGGTATTGCCTTTCAATAGCTTTTTGTGCTAAGCTCAAGCTAGCATGGGATCATGTAACTATGCTTAGAGGTCTTTCTGATACGACCTAGGCTCCCAGGACTTAACGAAACTGTAAGGATAGAGTTGGGGGGTTCCTTGTTTTTTGTGCCCAACTAACTACCAAAAAAAATTAATTGCCTCCTTAATTTGGAAACCCAAGGGTCCGCTGACTTAGCCTTTCATGCGTTCCTCGATTCCCTAAAATTCGTTGTCTTTACGGGGTTTCCATGACTTCTTAGATTTTCTTGTTGTCTTCCTTTGAATTTTGAAGGTTTTGCGCCCTTTGCTTTTTCTTTTTTCTGAGTTTTTGATGGTTGCCCCCCTCTTTTCTCTGTTCAACGAATGAACTTCTTTTGGGATCAAAAGGAAGTGGCATTCTCGCTACTTAGTCCCTTTAATGATGACATCTTCTGACTTGGAGCTATCCCTGCGAATTCCATCGCCTGATGAGCCTTGCAACTATCTTCCTCCAGGGGTGACATGCTTCTTCGAAAGAGTTTTGGAGATGGGCCTGCGTCTTCCCATTCACCCCTCTATTGGTTTTATCCTGGCTCACTGTGGCTTGTGTCCTTCTCGCCTCTCCCCCCAGGGATGGGGCACCATGATTAGCTTTTTCCTCTTTTGGCGTTTACAGGGCAATAACGCGTTTTTCACAGTAACCAAGTTTCTTTACTTTTTTTTATCATGAAGAGGATGAGATCTCATGCTTTAGTTGTTTTAGGTAGAGACACTTTAAACTGCGACGTCTAGTACTTGATCTTCCTTCCCCTCCCAAGGGATAGGCTCAACGTTTCTTTTTTGTTTTTGGGGACTCTTGGAGGTTTACTGAGCTATATTACAGAGAATGCATGGTTCCTCGGTCCTAGAGGAGCTATTCTTATACATGTAAGTGTCTTGATCGCCTTTGCTGGCTAGGCTTTATGATGGCATGTCCTCATCGAAAAAATTTTGTTTTGCTTTGCAGGTGCCCCTAATCTGGATCTGGTGGAGGCGATGAAAGTCGAACAGATAATCCATGTTGAGCCTATATCTTTTCTTGAGCTGATGACATCTGACAACCTTTTTCTATTCAATGTTGTGAGAGCTGCTATGAATTTTGTTTCTTTTCCAGACTCTGATCCTTCTCCTTTAGAGTCCGATGAAGGCGAGGATGCTAGTACCTCTCCCAAGAAGCGCAGGAGGGGCGATTCCCTTGGTGGCTCTTCTTCTCCTTCATCTTCGCTGGGAACTGTTCTTTTCTCTTTTGCTGGGCAGAAATTTATGAATCTACTTTCAAAGGCAGAAAAGGAGAGAGATGAGCTAAAGGAAGAGAATGCACATCTTTGAGATGCAAACGCCTTAATGGAGAAGGAAATAGCAGAGCCGAAGGAGAGACTTGGGAGAATGTAGAACCCTTCATCTTTTCTTCTTTGTTCCCTTAAAGACAGACCTCTTCAAACTATTTTGCAAATCCCTCTTATTTGTTGCCAAATGTTCGTTTTTCTATATGTGCTTATAAGTAGAGGATTTGTTGTGTTGATTTTTTGTTCTTTCATATGTGCCGATGTATGGCCCCTCGGTTTATGAGCTGAAGAGCCCATCTGAATTTTATGAGCTAAGGAGCTCATCCGAATTTTATGAGCTGAAAAGCTCATTTTAATTTTATGATCTGAAGAGTTCATCGTAAAATTAAGATCATACACTTAAAATAGTAAAATTTAAAGGTGACATGTTAAAGTAATCCAACTGTCATGAAAGAGAGAGTACATGTTTGACGAGTAAATATTAAATGTAACAGTGATTTCATATCACCATTGATGACATGGTATCACCAACCAATAATAAAATTATAAATGGAAAAGATAAACCCCACTCAAACTTACATGACAGAAGGGGAGAATTGTTTGTTTATTTGACAGGTTAGTTATTGATTTTTGTGGGGTCCATCTGTTTATTTATTTTAATATTATTGATTGATAATATTACATCACTTTGCTACGTGATATCATCGTTATAATGAATATTTTCTCATAATTACAGGGTGGTTAAGTGGGATTTTAAGAATCAAGAAAAACAAAGAAACATAGCATCATGTGTCTTAAATCTATCTTAAATGTAGTCGAACTTTTAGTACGTTTGTAATCTGAAAATACGTTAAATGGATACTACAAAATATTTAATTTGCTTTTTGGTATGGTTGGAAAATTATTAAAAAAAATTAGACTGTTGGAATCCTAAAATTGTGGGATCGATTAAGATGTCTCAATTTTTTTTATTTTTTTTTTGGGTACTTTAACCCCCACTCTTAATCTAATAACAAAAAGAAAAGGACAACTCTTTTGAAGCAATAGGACATTCCAAAACTTTTCTTGTATTTTTAATTGAATTTTTTTGATTGTCTTCTATTTAATTATTTTCTATTTGATTATTTTCTATTTTATCGTTTTCAATTGTATTCCCTTCTATTTCATTCTTATTTTTTTGTCATGTTAATTAATTATCTTTTAACTCGTTGGGATTCACTACTTGTCCATATACAATACTTTCATCTAAATTTTGTATTATCATTTTTATTATTACTAGTAATAAATTTATCAAGAGACTTTTTTTGGGATCCCTCTAGTTTATATCTTTTCTTCTTGTTCTTCTTCTTATTCTTTTAATTTTTCGTCTTCAAATGGTTGTATTATGATTCTAGATGTCATATTATAATTAGTGCTATATTATCAATGAATCAAATAATTTAAAATAATCAAACTAATAACCACAATCAAACAATCTATATTTAAAACATGTAATACAACCTTAAATTTTTTTTTTTTAAAAAAAATAGAGTTATAGATCAGTAGAACTTGTGATTTTATTCACAAAATAGCCTTAAAACTTTAAGATTGTTATTTTTATTGCAATACCTTTTTTCTTCATGTTACTATTTTTATTTTTATTTTTATTTTGAATGTTACTATTTTTTTTTTGAATGCATCATTAGCTGCCCATGTTTTTTGATACCCAATTTTGTTCAATGTTTCATGTTATTACTTTTTTATCGATCATGTTACTACTTTTTTTCATAAGTGAGTATGTTACTGTTGTTATTGCATGTTATTATTTTTGAAATGTTAATTTTGAATGTTACTATTTTTTATTTTATTTTTTTCAAAGATTAATATTCAATGTTACTATTTTTTATATTTGAATATTACTATTTTATCTCATATATATAGAGAAAGAGAATTTTAATTTTAGTAAAACTCCTAAAATTTAAGAGTTTTTAGTTTTTAATTTTATTTTAGTTAAATATAACTATTGTGGATTTTTTGAACAATAGAGATTGAAATGAACTTATTCTTAAACAAAGTTTTTGAGTAAACTCAAGTCTAAATAAGCCTTGAAAAGTGGACTGAGCCTCAAATTTTTCTTTAAAATTTTAATTATTACCTATAAAATATTTTAAAATAAAATTGAATGAATTTATTTTTTAATTAGTGAATATAAATAGGATGAATTTAGTAATTAATGTGATGGATATAGTTGGGATAAACTTGTAGTTTTTAGTAAGATAATTAAATATGATGAGAAAAGATATGTAAGGAGCGAGAATAGTCTCACACTTTAAAATTTTGGAACCTTCCAAACATGTGGGCCCAAATCCAGGCTTTACAGGCCTTGCTATTGGGCCGGCCCAACAAACACCATTTCTGTATCCAGATTAACTCTTCTAAACGAGCTGGGGAGGAGGGTTTGAACTTTGAACGTTGCATTGAGTTGGATAGAATCGGCCAGCGAATCGAGTGAGTGTATTAAGGAAACAGAGAATGGCGTTCAGGTCTCGGGAAATGATGAAGAAGATAATGAAGAAAATTGGGGGAGAGAAGAATTTAGCCCCCGGAGTCAAAGAATCAATTCAGAAATGCACACCGGACAGCAAAGTCGTCATGGGCAGGGCCCATCGTGGCCTCTACGCCGGCCGACACATCCAGTTCGGCAACCGCGTCAGCGAAGACGGTGGCAACAAGTCAGTATTTTTGTCTCTACTCTCTCTCTCTCTCTCTCTCTGTGTATTTGGACATGGTACGTGCGTATTTGATTTTTGTTTTTGTGGGTTTTGTAGCAATTGTTGCTAATCAAATCGGGTGGTTTGTAGATTTTTTAGTGATTGGCAGAATGAATTTGAAAGATCGAGTCTTATGATTGATATGCATATGATATAAGTTGGAGGGGAAAGTCTTCGGTATAATTTTTTATCGTAAAATTATATCTTTGAAGGAAAAGTTACAATTGTTCGGCTCAAATCGAAGGTCATTGATCACAAATACCTTAACTTCTCCGAGTTGACCTTTCAAAGTTGTAACTTTTAACTTTGGAAAATTGTAACTTTCGATATCTGAGCGCAAAATGTAACTTAACATTTAAAAGTTATAATTTTCGGTATGTTCCTGCACGGGATAATACCTGTAATAGTTTGAGACAACGATCTTCAAATTGGCGAACTTGAAACAAGGGTTTAACTCAATGGACCATCTTTTTCTGGTTCAAGTTTGCGTACCTTTGTCCGTTTTTCTGAGGAGTATTTATACCTGAATTAACAATGATTGCCAAAGATCTTCAGTCTCATCTGGACATTTTACATCTGACACACCATTCTTCGTGCAATGAGTGTTTTCTACTCACGTCTCTTCCTATTAAATGCCGAACATTTATGCCCCTATCCAAATCCCCCATATCGGCATCTGACATCAATTGAGCATTGAATACTTGGGGGAACAGTTTCTCGAGGAGAGCCGATCGCGTCATCTTAATGTTTAGCCATCATGACAGTAGGCCTAGACTCCCAGAGTGCAGGTGCTTGCAAGTGCGCATTTATTTGTCTTGTCACTATCACTCATTCCGCCATAAACGAGGGGCCACATCGCATTAAATACGATGTCAGCTGTCGTACTCGGTTGCTCCGTGTCCCCATACCTCGGCTTACCTCCTTAGCGCCCTTTGGACATCCCAACGGCTTCATTATTCCACGTGTCAACCTAGGGGCTGAAGAGTCACCTAGAGTCCCGCCAGTTCCCTAAATTGGTGGGGCTTGGGCTTTTTGCGTTAGAGAATGAGGTGCTATATTGAAGTTCCACCGGGTGTTTGTTGCTATGTTTAACTTAGAATATTTGTCAAGTGATGGTTTGGCTAATTCAAAGTTCAGTTTATATATGGTGCGCATCAAATAACTGGCATAGGATTATGAATACTACTGTGAAACTCGTGGATAGTAAGCCTTACTGATTCAAGTATCGGAGGATTTTGTAGCTATGCCATCTCTTGCCAATTCCAAGGATTCCACGTGCATGATCCATGGCATCTTTGATTATATTTAGATTTTAGAGTAGATTCTTTTGCTGCCTATTTCAGTATTTTTTGCTGCCTATTTCTGTATCTTTTGCTGCTTGGGTGAATTGTTCGAACAATGTGTGAGGCATAAACCCACACATCCTGCATTCAAGTCCTACCGGATGTATAAAATTCAGATTTAAATGATTTCATGTGGGTGATTGCGTGCATTCAAGATTTGATATCATGATTNTGAGGCATAAACCCACATCCTGCATTCAAGTCCTACCGGATGTATAAAATTCAGATTTAAATGATTTCATNGCATAAACCCACACATCCTGCATTCAAGTCCTACCGGATGTATAAAATTCAGATTTAAATGATTTCATGTGGGTGATTGCGTGCATTCAAGATTTGATATCATGATTTCAACTGGTTGGGACGATTATCCATTACAAGAATAACAAAATGATCACGATGCCAGTTGCCTTTCAAATTGGCAAAGCATGTTCACTGCTGGAAAATTTGCAAATTATGTTTTCCGCCTTCATATCCATATTTTCGTATCAATGTGAGCTTCTTATCGATAATTAATGAAATGAGTTTTTAATTGGCGAATGACTTTCATGGAGACAAATCGGATATTAGGGTATGCAGAGTATTGGAACTGAAAAAGAGGAGAGAAAATGAAAACAATGAAATGTTGTGCTCCTTAGAAACTTGGAATGAGTTATGTATGATGTGTTGTGGTTGATATAGTTGATTCACGCACGCACTATGGAGTGAAACCAAGTGGTCGTTGGATTGGATACAATATTGTCGGAATTCAGACTCTTTGATCCCTGTACCTAGCAAAATAACTTTCTCTGATCTTAATCTTTTGTATGGAATATATGTGATAGTTGAACTGAATTGTTGCAGATTAAAGTTTTTTTGTTCTGGTCTATTTTTGCATTTAAACTTTCAGTAATCATTCATCAAGTAATAAAGAAAATGAGAATACCATTCTCAAGAGCTCTGGTGTGATGGTGTGCTCACAGAACAAGGAGGACCTGGAAGCCCAATGTACAAGAGAAACGGCTTTTTAGTTACATCCTAGACCGTCACATTCGTGTCAAAGTAACCACTCATGCCCTTCGTTGCATAGACAAGGCAGGCGGGATTGATGAGTACCTACTGAAGACGCCATACCAGAAGATGGACACAGAAATGGGCCTCTTCTGGAAAGCCAAGATTGAGAAGATGTATGAAGAGCTTGGGGACATGGAGGTAGTTTTCTTTTCGGCTGAGGATGAAGCCAAGTTTGAAGAGGGATTTAAAGAACTGAAACTAGCTGAGAGGGGAGCTCGTAGGGAAGCCAGAAGAAAGATGTATGGTTGGTCTGGCAAATCAGAGCATGTTGAGGAAGGAAGAGCAGACATAGATGGAACTGATAACGAAGCTGCAAGGATTGGAGAAGGAAGCTCACATTCCAACATTCATGAGCCTTTGGTTGCTAACTTCTGAATGAAGACTACATCCCTTTGCTTTGGATGTTGTTGGCTTGTTTACTAGATATTGCTGCCTGATTGTGTAGTTATTTCTCCAATCATTTTTTAAAATTTTGGAATTAATCGTAGCATTGCAATTCATGTTAGCTACATTGCTTATCTATATACTATTACTAATCCCGTGTCTCAAAACATCTTACAATACAAAAAACCAAACATTGATTGTGCAAACATTTAAAATTTATTTTTTTGTCTCTTTAATCATGCAAACAATAATCTTGTGTCTGAACATTGATTGTTCAGCATTTAAAATTTATATTTTTTCTCTTTAATCATGCAATTTAAAATTAAATAAACAATAGCAATATAAAAGAGGTAGAGTCAAGAGAAGAGGAGGGGTGTAAATGTAAATTAGTGGGATTGTGCAAAATTGGGGTTGTGTAGTGAAAATAATGTTTTTGAATGGAAAAAAAAATATTGGAAATGAATTTTGTATCATTAAATCAAAATAAATAAAAATTAAATCAATCTTAACTATTGTTATATTTTTATAAGTTAAAAATTTAACTTTGTAATTGAAATATTAAATAGATATATATAAACAATTTCTTAAAAAAGGTTTGGTAGACCTGTCAAAGTCTGACACGACATGATTAATCGACACAAATCGATACGAATTAAGTGTGTTTGAATGAGACCTTAACGAATTTAGGTGATAAACTGATTGACCAACTAAACAGGTTTAAAAAACGGGTTGTATTCGNCCTGTCAAAGTCTGACACGACATGATTAATCGATACAAATCGATACGAATTAAGTGTGTTTGAATGAGACCTTAACGGATTTAGGTGATAAACTGATTGACCAACTAAACAGGTTTAAAAAACGGGTTGTATTCGGATGAAACCAGTCAATCCGTTTATCATCTCTTTAAAAATTTAATATAATAAAAAATTAATAATTATTTAAAAAATTTTAGTCAATTAAAATATTATATGCAAATATATGGTAAATGAGTAAATAAAAATCTTAATTCAANATTTTGTCAAAATTAAAATATTATATGCAAATATATGGTAAATGAGTAAATAAAAATCTTAATTCAAAAAAAAAAACATTGAAAAGACATTTGAAACTTGAGAGAAACCACCTCTCCCCCGTGCTCTCTGTTTCTCTGGCATTTCTTGTTTTTTTTTGGCTTCTGCAGATGAGATGGAGTTTGGTCTGAGCTTGGGACATTCATCAAAATCATTTGAGTTTTTGACAAAGAATCAAGAGTTTACGACCACCACCAACAACACTGGTTGGTGATTCGTTGCTTGCCTTTTCATTTGAGTTCATCGTCACCACCTCAACTGATGTCTCTCTAACGAGAATTCTTGTGGCAGTTGGTGAATTGGCAAAATCTATAGGGACTAAAGGGCTAGTTGCTAGGCAAGTGGTGGATATAGCCTCAACTGGGGTCTCCACTGTAGGAATGGAAGAGCTAGAGTTCATTCATCTACACAAGACCGCCGCATTGCTGGAGACTACGGTGGTGCTGGGGGCTATGCTCGGCAGGGGTGATGCGGCAAAGGTTGAGCAATTGAGGAAATTTGCGAGGTGTATTGGGTTATTGTTTCGGGTGGTTTATGATATTCTTAAGGTTACAAAGTCATCTTGGGTCTGCACAGTGAAAATATTCGGGTCTGCCCAGTGAATACAATGAAAATATTTGGCTTGAATCTCACGTCGACAAATTTAAACGAAAGAGACTTCTCATATCTATAAAAGGCTGCAGCTCTTTTTATTTAGTCATTCAACCTTGTCATTTGCTTTTGTAAGTGGTAGTCAATTGAAAAAAATTTAATTAATAGAGTATAGATGTTGTGGGTAATTAATAGAGTTTAAAATTTTAATAGAATAATTTTTTGGTGTGATTTAAAATTTTAATAAAATTAAACGAGTTAAATAAATCATATCGTGTTTTTCGTTTATTAAACAGTTTGTGTTCGTATTGAAGTTATTCACTCATTTATTAAACGTGTAATATATATATTTTTCACTCATCACCCATTTAATTCGATACATAACTGTTTAACTTGACACATTTGACACGTATGAAAAACTTATTGTAGTTACTTTCTAATTTTTTGTAGACCAATAACTTTCAATGATTGAACCAAAAAAAAATGGGTTAAAAGCACAACCCAAAAATGAGTTTGTTTTCTGCAAAACTAGGTGTCACTAATCCAAAGGACTCACATCACAATGAACTAGTTGTCTGTTTTCTGGATAATAATGCTATAACTTTTTTCTTATCAGCTCATGTGTACCCTGGTGTATGGCTCGCACAATGTTTGAGATAACAAGAGCCTGGCTTGCACTCGGAGGAAGACTTTGGATCTACGGGTCGAATGATTTGTCATTTACAAAAAAAGGTTAGAAGAAATGTCAGAGTATTTCTGACAATTCTCTTTCGATGTTAAAGTTAGATTTTAAGGAGGAAAGTGAGATACAAGACTATTGTTGAGTTTAAATTTCATAATTATGCATCTTGGATTAGTCTCCTATTTATATCTTCTAAGGGTGACCACTGAGTTGAGTCAGGTCATTCAACTCTCTATACTCAAACAACTGGATTCTCTCTTTGACCTAATGAGGTGGGTAAGTCTTGAACAGAACACCTAATTCGTCTCGAATCCTTGACATTTCACATGCATGAACTTATGAGAATGCATCGATGGCATTCAATG
>CAUOFW020004225.1:425512-489647 GCA_963454935.2 Ilex paraguariensis
CTCTCTCTCTCTTCCCCTCTTGTTCCAAAACCCAGGAGAAATGGCCACAGACATAGCAATCAACCCCGATCGATTCCAAACCTTCTTCGGCGAACTCGAAAAACGCAAAACCCTCTTAACAAAGATCACTGACCTCCACAAAACCATAACTACTCATTTCGAATCAATAGACCAATCTCTCTCCAAAAAATCCCAAACCCTAGACTCCCAAATCGAAGCCTTCAATGTCGAAACCAAAACTGCATTCGAAGAACTTGAAAAGCGGGAAAATGCCATACCGGAACGCGAATCGGATTTGGCGGCCAAAATCGACGAGCAAAAGGCGTCGGCGATTGAGGACATTGTGAATTTTGATCATTCGGTGAG
The DNA here is from genome assembly GCA_963454935.2 of Ilex paraguariensis. NCBI lineage: Eukaryota > Viridiplantae > Streptophyta > Magnoliopsida > Aquifoliales > Aquifoliaceae > Ilex > Ilex paraguariensis. The sequence continues at coordinate 425,879 of CAUOFW020004225.1, forward strand.
TGTAGGAGAGAAAAGTTTATCTGATATATTGAAGATATATTGTAAGAGGATGGATTCTGGTGGGCTTTTAAGATTTCTGTTGGCGAAGAGGAAAGAATCGGTGGCTTTAAGGTCTGAGATTGCAACGGCAGTGGAGGAGGCTGTGGATTCCATGAGGTTTGTGCTGTGTTAATAGCATTTGTGATCATCACTCTTGAAATTTCTCCATGATACTTCATTATATTAATCTTCAAAAGAATGTAAAGACAGATTTTTTTAATAATGATATGTGCTTTGTCAATCCTATGTTTGTGGAATGAGAAAAAAGTAGTGGATTTAGCAGCCACCTAAATTAAAGTAGATTGTGGCTTGGAATTTTAATGTGTTAACTATTGTTTTGAGATTTGGATTGGATTTATCCCTCCCCAAGGCTTCCCTATTAGCAGACTAGGAGTTTGAACAACTGTGATATGTAGGTTTTATATAAAAGTTAGTATTTATTTTTTTGTTTATCTTTAGAGTCTGCCTGCTACTATACTATTATGACATTTGATTGTTTATATAATATAAACAAGACAAGTAGATTAGGTATGTAATTATTAGTTTTCATTAGGAATTTTGATTCAGTTATATGTAGGGTGTGTTTCGGATAATGGGTTTAGAATGAATAGGATATCAAAAATATAGCCTTGTTTATCCAAGCCAACCCTGTCTAACAGGTCATCCAGATTGGATATGTATGTAAATTGTATCCATGCCAATGTTTGGTAAACATATTTTCCATCTCCATGGGGTCCACGGACAATGGTGATGTAATAACGTTAATATGATATGTTTTGACTATTACACCCCCCAACCTTATGTTTGGATTAAAAAATATTATAGATGTCAAAAATGGATGAAACTATCTTGGACCCCCTTTTTTGCCAAAAAATATTGCACCAAAAACCTGGGAACTTCTGGCCACTACATCTCCTACACAAAACAAATTCAATCTCAATCTTACATCAGTTTTGCGGTCAAAAAAATAACCACCATACAAACACTGAATCAGTCACCTAAATGAAAATTGGAACCTCATCTCTTTCCTCTCCAGCGAAGTACTCTTTTTCCCAACAAGAAGACCCCACAAATTTGAATCATCTGGATCCAAATAGTCAAGAATTTGAGATGCGAAAGTGGGAAATAATTGAATTCAGATATCTTGATTTTCAATCCACAAATTCCTCAAAATGAATCTAGAGAGCGAGAGAGGACACCACCGTAACCCCATCCCCACCCAATAAAAAAAAAAAAACCAAAATCAAATCCCTTACTCATCACTCTTTGTTTCAACAGAACCACTAGCAACCTAAGCCACTGCCGTCTCCACTGATGATTTAGATAAGTTCGAGAGAGAGCGATAGCACCTCCGTCACCCCATCGCCACCCAATAAAAAAAACCAAAATCAAATCCCTTACCCACCACTCTCTGTTTCAGCAGAACCACCAACGACCCAACCCAGTACTGCCTCCACCAGTAATTTAGATAAGTTCGTGAGAGAGGGAGGGAGAAAGAACCAAATCCTCTCTTCGGAGAGAGAGAGAGAGAGAGAGAGAGATGGGCTTACCTCAAAACCCAGCTATGCCTCTGCCATCGTTCCTCGACAATTGGAAAAGCAACGACAAATTTGTATTTTCACACAATATCCTGTCAGTTGGCTTGTGTAACCCACCGAATAGATGGGTTAAAATTAACCCATGTAGGCTTGCAAAAGATGATTGTTCATTCGGGTCATGGTATAACCCGAAAATTATATCCCACCTCCTTTTTTCATTCCCAAACAAAGGTTATATGGACCCTTCCCCTTTTTTATCTCATCCAACTAGTGGATAACCACCTTTAACCCACTACCCAAACACCACCGTAGAGTTTGCTAGCTTGTTGATTATAGGTGTTGAGGGGCTGAAAGTGGTGTTTATCAAGGGAGTTCTGGCTTCACGGGATTATTTGTCCTCTATCTGTCTGTCTCTCTTTCTTTCATTAGTCTCTTATTTTTATTTCTGATTGTTACAGGTTGGTGCTCGATGCCGTGGAGGAGTTTGTGGGGATGAAGGTGGAGGGAAAGGTGGGGATGGCAGATAGACGATGGGCGTGTGGGATGTTGATTCAAGCAGCGGTTCCAATTGGGGAATCAAGTGGCAGTGTAGGGAGGAGCTTGAAGGAGAGGGCAGCAGGGGTGTTGGAGAAATGGAAGGGAGTTTTGGGTGGTGGAGAAGGGAGTGGTGGAGTTGGGGCAAGTGAAGCGACAATGTTTTTACAAATGGTAATTGGTTTTGGGTTGAAGGAAAAATTTGAGGATGATTTTTTGAGGAAATTGGTGGTGGACTTCGCAGCGAGAAGGGATATGCCAAAGCTTGCAGTGGCTTTGGGTTTTGGGGACAAAATAGGAGGTTTGTATTGTATGGTATACCTTAACTAGCGATAAATAGATGTGCACATTTTATGAGAAAATTTGATGTAAAATGTAGTCCTTTTTAATTTTACTTGTGTGATCTTGGTTATGGTTTGTCATACATGTGCTACATTTTGTTTGATAATCTCTTTCTTGTGGTTATATCAAAACACAAGCACTATACATGTCTGTCTATCTGTCTGTCTGGGTGTGGGGGTTAATGATGACGGAGGGAGCTAGAAAACAAAAAATATGAATTTGGTGGTCTAGCTTCATGCTTTCATTTTGCTGTATCTCAGTCTCAAATCTCATATTTTTAGCAGAACTTTTTTCATCCATTCGTTTGTTTTAATTAAGTTATAAGAACAAATATATTGATGGAAGTTGCTGGTTCTCTTTGCCCAGATATAATTGGTGATTTGGTCAACAGTGGGAAAGAGATTGAAGCCATATATTTTGCTTTTGAGTCTGGACTGACTGAGAGGTTTCCTCCTGTTGAACTGCTCAAGACAAGTCTCAGGAATTGCCGGAAAATGGCTAACAGCATATCCCAGAGAGGAAAACACAGTATGGCATCAGTGGTGGGTTATTGCTGACCTTTTTTCCCTTCCTTTCGCTTTTCTTCTTTCTTGAACGCCATTGGCTATATGACCCGAGGTTGGGTTGTTTGGCACCACACAGGAATGAATGCTTTTTTCAGATAGTGTCTTTTTACTTTGTTTTACATTCCACTTTTGGCTGGTTGTTTTCTTCTGTTATTCCTGAACATTTTCAAAAAAAAGAAAGACAAAAAAATGAATTTTTAACACATTTGGACAGTTGCCTATCTTCACCATGCAAGGCATACTTTTGAATATTTACATTTTGAGTTATGACATTGTGCTTCGGAAGGATGGATTTGTGACATCAAAAACTTGGAAAATAAAAGCAAATATCTCCTATGCATATGTTGTTCAGAGGCCGCCAGCTGTTTCTGTTCCAGATTTCCACCTACGTTGTATACTTCCACTCTATATTCAATACTGCATTCCTATTGTTGATATTCAGGAAAGGGCCAACAACTTGGAACTGGATGCAACTAAAGCTATAATAAAATGCGTGGATGACTACAAGCTTGAGAAGCAATTTGGCATAGACAGCCTAAGGAAGCGGATTACGCAGCTGGAGAAGGCCAGGGCAGACAAGAAGAAGGGTGCAGCATCCACAAGCAAGCCTTCAAACAAGCGGCCTCATGGAGGCAGTGGTCGTGGCAGTGGCCCACCCTCCTTCCGATCACCTAAAGCAGGAAGGTTTTCTAATGCGTCACCTTCTCTCCGCCACAGGAACCCTCCACAGTCACATCAGGCCCCAGCTACCAGATTCTCTGCACCATACACCTATCCCAGCCATAGTGTGTACGAAGCTCCTGCTGGAGGCCCATATGCGCAGGGGTATGGTGGGACTCACAGCCAGAGCCCTGCTGCACTTCCTCAGCAATACTCTTATCCGCCTCAGGCCGTGACAGCTGGGGGAGTAGGGGGTGGTGGATCTTATGGGCAAGGATCATATGGAGGACAGAACAATTATGTTGCTTATGATTATGGGGCTGCTGCTGCTGCTGCTGCTGCACCTACTTACCCGCCTTCATACCAACAGTAGTATTGATTGTAGAAAAGCAAGGACCCGGATGACATATTGCCAGACGAGTTGGGCCTTTTTGTACTGCTTGAAGGGCCATAGGCAGAAAATGATGCCATGCATGTTTCATTTTTGTAGGAAATAATTATTCAGTGTTATTTAGGTAGCGTGTATCTATTCGTGTTTANGTTTGTCTGTATACCAATCAAATTTATATTACAATATTTTAGCTCATCTACTATATTTGGTGACAAGTTATTAATTAATATGATTCATTGCATAAACTTGGCTGCTAGGAACAAGNCGATTGTAGACAAGCAAGGACCCGGATAACATATTGCCAGACGAGTTGGGCCTTTTTGTACTGCTTGAAGGGCCATAGGCAGAAAACGATGCCATGCATGTTTCATTTTTGTAGGAAATAATTATTCAGTGTTATTTAGGTAGCGTGTATCTATTCGTGTTTATCTCCTACTGTTTGGTGGATTACATATAGTTGATCTTGCTTGTATAATTTGCACAATTGTTCATCCGCTTGGATAATCAGATGTTTCAGGTGATTGACATGAGACTTGTGATTTATAGGAGAAGACTACGGTACCATACTAGTTATAATTTCTGTTGGGTTATTTATAATTTTTAAGGGTTATTTATGGTAGATCATAAATTTTTTATGATCAATAGCAACTGATATAAATAATCCTCAAAAATTATTAATAGCCTTCCGAAGTTATATATAATCCTTAAATTTTNATAGTTGATCTTGCTTGTATAATTTGCACAATTGTTCATCCGCTTGGATAATCAGAAGATGTTTCAGGTGATTGACATGAGACTTGTGATTTATAGGAGAAGACTACGGTACCTTACTAGTTATAATTTCTGTTGGGTTATTTATAATTTTTAAGGGTTATTTATGGTAGANCTTTCGGATATTTTCAATTGGGGACAAACCTTCAAGTGGTAAACATGTGACTTACATAATATACACAGAGCTGCCATGAAATGAGAACAATATCTTGCAAAAGCTTAAATTGAAACACTGCTCATCAAATGATAGAGATTGTTACCCCAAATTAATGTCCACATAATCACAATAAGGTTCTACTCTCCGAGCTGCTTCCAATAAAGTATCTGGATCATTTGCACAGAATTGGACAAAAAGTGGGCGATCCTCCTGCCAAATTGTACATTAATCCCACTGAGTAGCAATTCATGCTTCTAATTCCTACTTCTAGAATTCTCTCATTACAATTCCAAGTCTAAACTAAGCAAATGATGCAGTAATGAAAATAAAATCACACACACACACACACCCCAGCAGAGCAAGAAGAAGCAAATACCTTGCAGGTGGTGAATTCTAGAGACCGATACTTCTCATTCTCGGTGAAAATACGAGAGTGAAGCATGGGCGTATAAGCAGCTTCGGCACCGTACTTGCGACATAGCAATCGGAAAGGAAGCTCCGAGTTGTCGACCATTGGAGCAACAATCAGCTTGGGCTGGCCAAGCTTCTTCCAGTGAGCCCAGGCTCCCTCGATCCGTGAATCTTCGCTTAAGTACCCACTCGGACTGTGCAAAATAGACAACCGTTGTTGTTCATAATCATCTGGTTGCTCTGATAATTGGGTGCTTTCGGAGCAGAGAAGGTCATNTTCTAAGATTCTGCAAGTTAATATCTGTAATTTGTTGAATCTTCCATTCGCTCACGTTGACAATGGCAGTAGAAGTGGGAGTCTTGACAACGAGAGCAATGGAAGATATGTTCATACCCATATTGCGAAATTGCGTGAACATAAGATACTTGAAGAAAATACATGCCCAAATGGTGAAGTTCTCGCTATCTCAAAGCAACTTCTTAGTGACAAAAATGGTGGATATATGTGATCAGAGCGGGGAAATAGACTATGCAAGCTTGCTATTCAAACAATTGGCTGAGCCAAATAATTTCGTGTACAATGCTGTGATTAGAACATATACACATAACCACATGTATGAAGTGACAATCAATGTGTATAAGCAAATGCTGAGACACCCACAAGGTGAAGAGCCTATTTTTCCTGACAGATATACATACCCATTTGTTATTAGGTCCTGTGGAGGACTTTTGTGTGTTGATCTGGGTAAGCAAATTCATGGGCATGCCTGTAAATTCGGTTTGAAATCTAGTACTGTGATTGAGAATTCACTGTTGGATATGTACGTGAAGTGTGGTACTTTGAATGATGGACATAAGTTGTTTGATGAAATGAGTGAGAGGGATGTGATTGCTTGGAACAGTCTGATTTCTGGACATATAAAAGTGGGGCAGATGAGAAGGGCAAGAGCAATCTTTGAAGAAATGCCAAATAAGACTATTGTTTCATGGACGGCGATGATATCTGGATACACCAGAATTGGGTGCTATGCTGATGCATTGGATGTTTTCTGGAAGATGCAAATGGTTGGTGTTAAGCCTGATTGGATTAGCCTAACCACTGTTTTGTCGGCGTGTGCGCAGTTGGGAGCCCTCGAGGTAGGAAAGTGGATTCATTTTTATGCGGACAAGAATGGGTTTCTGAAGAAGAATTGTGTATGCAATGCTTTGATTGAAATGTATGCCAAATGTGGAAGCATAAAACAAGCTTGGCAGTTGTTTAATCAGATGTCTGAAAGGGATGTGATTTCTTGGAGTACAATGATTGGAGGGCTAGCGCACCATGGGAAAGCTCTCGAGGCAATTGAATTGTTTCGAGAGATGCAGATGGCCAAGGTTGATCCAAACGAGATCACTTTTGTTGGTCTTTTATCTGCTTGTGCACATGCAGGATTGTTAGATGAGGGACTATGGCACTTCGATTCTATGAGGGATGACTACAGTATCGAGCCAAGTATTGAGCATTATGGTTGTCTAATTGATCTTCTTGGACGAACTGGGTGTCTGGATCGGGCTCTAGAATTCATAAAGAGCATGCCAATGAAGCCAGATTCAGCGATTTGGGGTTCTTTGTTGAGTTCATGCCGGACTCACCGCAATCTTGAGATTGCTGTTACTGCAATGGAACATCTGCTAGAACTTGAACCAGATGACACAGGAAACTATGTGTTACTTGCAAACATTTATGCAGATCTAGGAAAGTGGGCTAGCGTTTCAAGGATGAGGAAATTCATTAGAAGTAAGAGCATGAAGAAAACACCTGGATGCAGTCTGATTGAGGTCAACAATGTCGTACAAGAATTCAGATCCAGTGATGATTCAAAACCATTTTTCAAATATATTTATCTGACGCTGGAAATGCTGGCTTTGCATCAGAGTAAGTCCAGTGATTTCATTGACACCATGCCCGAGTAGAGAAGTCAATATCTGTTTTACGATACTTTAACAGTTCAGTACAGCTCAAACTCGATGGGTTGTTTCCATGGCCTGAAGAATTCCAATGGGCAAGGCAATAGTTGTTTTTTGGCAGTAAAGATATGGCAAACTCACAGAAAGGAACAGGTACCTGAACATTCTTTCTACGGAAGGGGTGATTGACAATTCAGATGTCCAAAGGATTTGATCTGAATTTTGAATGTGCTTATCAATCCTCTGCATTGATGATCTCATTCTTCCAGTCAAGAAAGCAAAAATACAATTTAGTAAATCCTGGACACCAAAAGAATCAGCTAACAGCTTCAGAACGAATTCTGCACATCGAAACATTAAAGAGCTACAACATTTGAAGAATGATCAGGATTGGTGATGGTGAGACATGTAGCTATAAGTTATATAAGTGCGCTATTCTTACATTCTTTTGCATGGATGTTTGGACTTGATCTTTCCATCTCAGTTATTTTTACTGTTGTCGTTATTCACAAAGTTGAATATTTTTCTCTGCAACAGCTTTTCCTTGATTGCCTGCACCATCTGTTATATTTGTGAGCATACAAAAATTCATCTTTCCAGTGATGTGTTGATCTAAAATGTGTCTTTGCATATCTGCAGATAGCGATTGGCAGAGAACTTCTTTGGAAATTAGAGCTTGAAGTCTCCTTCCAGAAGACACATGCCAGAACTAGATTCAGTTCTACAGAAGTAACTGGTATTATTCATGAAGCTACTACGGTTGTCATAAACACCAGTGTACAAAACAGTTCTTATGCTTTGATCTTCTCACTGCCACTGGTATATTCAAATAAACATTTCGTACCTCCACTCATTAGAGTATTGTACCTTTCCTATCAGGGGCAAAGCGAGGAAAAAATTGTTGAGGAGCCTGACTGTACTCGACTTTTACGTTTTGGTGCTGCTACTAATACAAGATCTCATTGAATTTCTTTTAAATTTTAAAACAAGTACAAGCTTTCCAAATTCTTCAAAATTATTGTGTTTGCCACATGTTTTTCTCCCATGCATCATGTTAGTCAACTTATTCATTACCTTAAGAAGTTGGTGTGCTTCTTAGTTGTATTTCTTTTAGACCTTTTTCTATGACTTGTACATTTAATTGTTAAGGATATATCTATATTATTAATAAAAGTCAGCTAACCCAAACAGCAATTATTTACTATTTTACCCTTCAACAATTCTATAATACCAATGTTGTATCCTCTGCAACTCCATCTTCCCGTCATTATGAACTTTACTTACATAGTTTGCCACAGATGGTTATTCTAATGTTCTACTCTCTCGACTTCTGCCATTGCAAGAAAGAAAAATCTTCTTGTGATCATATATCTCGCTCTTGAAGTTATAATAGCTTGGTGTTGAATTGTTTTGATTTGAGTTCATTTTACCTATTTCGAGAATTGCAAATTCCTGGTTTCGAGTGGGCTTTGTTCTTTCCACTTGTATCAACTGCACATATGTTCTGGGCTATTCTGGTACTATCATGGTTCTTGTTGGTTGGATATGAGGTCTGATTGTAGCCACAGTCTTTTTATTGTGTGCAAATTCTCTTGTTGCTAAGCTTCACATATTTTGGAGAAAGGTGCATATCAGATAGAGACCTTGCAGGCTTTATATATTTTATCGTATGTGCAGAAAAAGGAGGAGAACTATATCCTTTATATCATTTCCATACCTCTTTGTTGTTAGCATATAATTGTATGATCTATTTTAACTGCTTTCACTGTTACAGGTCAGAAAGCTTATAGTCTTACAAGGGCATTCCATTATGTGAACCTCTTTTTGATTAACACTGGATATATATCATTTTGGCTGGTCAGATGCTAAAGGAATATCAATTCAAAGGAATGGGCTCTTCTGGTCCAACTACATCTACACTAGAAAGGAGAATCCCTTGTAAAATGTCGGAGAAATTGGAAGCACTACCAGTCAGTTAAGCAAGGGAAGGATCTTTTGGGTTGTCACTTCTCTCTTTCCCTCTCTCTCTGCTACTTTCTTTAATTATCTCTCTTATGACTATACAAATTCAGTAAATTAATGTTTGAAGCAGCAATATGAACATGTCCATTGGCAATTGGAATTTGAACAATGAAAATTGAGGTCTTCCAGATTCTTTGCAAGCACACACATCGTCTCTGTTTTTTGGTCTCTTCATTTTCTAGTCCTTTAGTGTCTCTGCTCGTGTTTTTAGGAATCTCACCACTTTTTTTATCATCATGCAGTAACTAAACCAAGCAATTGCATAATCGTTCTTGGATGTCTTTCAAAAAATTCAAGACCACTGTTTATCTATTCTCTTTTTTTTTTGTCAAAAGATGATCTTGGAGCTTATGTAATATCTTACTCTCAAACTCTGCATATACATTAGTTATTGGGAAAACCCAAGTACTCCCTTTCGGATTCAAAAAACCAACTTCAAATATTTCTGTTGTTGTGTTGGATCCACAATTAATCTTATGGATAATTCGGATTGATGTATTCTTTTATATCCTATAGTTTTCCCGTAATTGGGAGAATTTTGAATTAGAGTTAGAGATTTGTGTTCATCCTTGGCCGTGTTGTTGTTGATACCTTCTTCTCAGTTCCTTCTTACAATATCTGAGCTTTGAGAAGGAAGAGATAAGGGGGTCCTATGAAAAATGTGGTTGGAAATCAAATGTTGAATCATATCCATAATATGATGGGCTGTATATAACTCGTTGGCATCTCTATACTCCCTCCGTTCTTAAATATCTGTCGTTTTACACAATTTTTTTGTTTCATAATATCTATCGTTTAATGAAACCAAAACATAATTAATATTTTTTCTTTCAAATTTACCCTTAATTTTTCAATACATTAGATTTGATGGAAGCTAAGTGTCTTTCATATTCTTTTCTTTTCCAATATGTATTGAATGAGAGTATTTTAGTCTTATGCAACTATTTTTTACTCATATTAGAGTTATTTAATAGCTTCCTTAATCTCTGTGCAAAAACCTTAAACGACAGATATTTAGGAACAGAGGGAGTAGCTTTTAACTGTTGCAATTTGCAGTTCTAATGGCTGTAATTTTTAGTATGAATACTGGGATATTGTCCTAGCTTGAATATATTAAAATCTATGAATTGAACAATCTTTTTTGTTTTTAACCCTTGTTAATTTTTTAGCTCATAGTTCTTTAATTAAGAATATGCTCACAAGTGATTGTTATTCTTTGTTTGATTCTTTTGGTATTATTTAATGTTGTCTACATTTTGATTTATTATGGATAACTCGTGTCTGAAAGTACGATACAATATAAATGATTTTGAAAAGGATATTGGCGACCGTTAGATAAATCTATTTGAGACCGTTGAATGAATTTATTAAAGTCTGTCATATTTTATTTTATAGATTTACACACATTAAATGAAAATCTGCTCATTATTATTTTATCGTTACAAATCTGGATCAGTTGATCAGTTCTCCAAACTGTGCTGAATAAGACTTGAACATTTTCAAGAAAAACAACAACAATATCTAAGTCATTAATCAAAAACATTATGTTCAATCACTTCAATTGAGAATTTTTTTTCTTTCTTTTCTTTTTTTTTGGGATAACGTGAGAAATTTTTAGTCTGTCTTCGGTGAATAACAAAGACTCATTATTTTTTTAAAAGATATGGTTGAATTTAAATCATACCCACACCTGAACCTGGGCCGACGTGCTCCTAGGAACCGAAGTTCATATAAGTGTTTGCTCCTCTTGCTCACAAAATTACACTGTCCCTTGAGACCTAAAAAGAATTAATAGGTATGATGAAGGTTAATCTAATAATTTTAAGATACATATCTCTAAATACATTAATTTGTTGCCACAAAAAAAAAAGATTACCATTTTAGCTTGCGCGGGAGACTTCGCTTCACACAAGAAGTTGTCTTCACCGTCTTTTTCCCCCCTTTTTTTTTTATGCTTTTGCTCTTTCGGCAAAAAAAAAAAGGCATCATGGCACTTTCAATCAGTTCATTTATAAAGANAAGTGGGCTTTGTTCTTTCCACTTGTATCAACTGCACATATGTTCTGGGCTATTCTGGTACTATCATGGTTCTTGTTGTTTGGATATGAGGTCTGATTGTAGCCACAGTCTTTTTATTGTGTGCAAATTCTCTTGTTGCTAAGCTTCACATATTTTGGAGAAAGGTGCATATCAGATAGAGACCTTGCAGGCTTTATATATTTTATCGTATGTGCAGAAAAAGGAGGAGAACTATATCCTTTATATCATTTCCATACCTCTTTGTTGTTAGCATAAAATTGTATGATCTATTTTAACTGCTTTCACTGTTACAGGTCAGAAAGCTTATAGTCTTACAAGGGCATTCCATTATGTGAACCTCTTTTTGATTAACACTGGATATATATCATTTTGGCTGGTCAGATGCTAAAGGAATATCAATTCAAAGGAATGGGCTCTTCTGGTCCAACTACATCTACACTAGAAAGGAGAATCCCTTGTAAAATGTCGGAGAAATTGGAAGCACTACCAGTCAGTTAAGCAAGGGAAGGATCTTTTGGGTTGTCACTTCTCTCTTTCCCTCTCTCTCTGCTACTTTCTTTAATTATCTCTCTTATGACTATACAAATTCAGTAAATTAATGTTTGAAGCAGCAATATGAACATGTCCATTGGCAATTGGAATTTGAACAATGAAAATTGAGGTCTTCCAGATTCTTTGCAAGCACACACATCGTCTCTGTTTTTTGGTCTCTTCATTTTCTAGTCCTTTAGTGTCTCTGCTCGTGTTTTTAGGAATCTCACCACTTTTTTTATCATCATGCAGTAACTAAACCAAGCAATTGCATAATCGTTCTTGGATGTCTTTCAAAAAATTCAAGACCACTGTTTATCTATTCTCTTTTTTTTTTGTCAAAAGATGATCTTGGAGCTTATGTAATATCTTACTCTCAAACTCTGCATATACATTAGTTATTGGGAAAACCCAAGTACTCCCTTTCGGATTCAAAAAACCAACTTCAAATATTTCTGTTGTTGTGTTGGATCCACAATTAATCTTATGGATAATTCGGATTGATGTATTCTTTTATATCCTATAGTTTTCCCGTAATTGGGAGAATTTTGAATTAGAGTTAGAGATTTGTGTTCATCCTTGGCCGTGTTGTTGTTGATACCTTCTTCTCAGTTCCTTCTTACAATATCTGAGCTTTGAGAAGGAAGAGATAAGGGGGTCCTATGAAAAATGTGGTTGGAAATCAAATGTTGAATCATATCCATAATATGATGGGCTGTATATAACTCGTTGGCATCTCTATACTCCCTCCGTTCTTAAATATCTGTCGTTTTACACAATTTTTTTGTTTCATAATATCTATCGTTTAATGAAACCAAAACATAATTAATATTTTTTCTTTCAAATTTACCCTTAATTTTTCAATACATTAGATTTGATGGAGGCTAAGTGTCTTTCATATTCTTTTCTTTTCCAATATGTATTGAATGAGAGTATTTTAGTCTTATGCAATTATTTTTTACTCATATTAGAGTTATTTAATAGCTTCCTTAATCTCTGTGCAAAAACCTTAAACGACAGATATTTAGGAACAGAGGGAGTAGCTTTTAACTGTTGCAATTTGCAGTTCTAATGGCTGTAATTTTTAGTATGAATACTGGGATATTGTCCTAGCTTGAATATATTAAAATCTATGAATTGAACAATCTTTTTTGTTTTTAACCCTTGTTAATTTTTTAGCTCATAGTTCTTTAATTAAGAATATGCTCACAAGTGATTGTTATTCTTTGTTTGATTCTTTTGGTATTATTTAATGTTGTCTACATTTTGATTTATTATGGATAACTCGTGTCTGAAAGTACGATACAATATAAATGATTTTGAAAAGGATATTGGCGACCGTTAGATAAATCTATTTGAGACCGTTGAATGAATTTATTAAAGTCTGTCATATTTTATTTTATAGATTTACACACATTAAATGAAAATCTGCTCATTATTATTTTATCGTTACAAATCTGGATCAGTTGATCAGTTCTCCAAACTGTGCTGAATAAGACTTGAACATTTTCAAGAAAAACAACAACAATATCTAAGTCATTAATCAAAAACATTATGTTCAATCACTTCAATTGAGAATTTTTTTTCTTTCTTTTCTTTTTTTTTGGGATAACGTGAGAAATTTTTAGTCTGTCTTCGGTGAATAACAAAGACTCATTATTTTTTTAAAAGATATGGTTGAATTTAAATCATACCCACACCTGAACCTGGGCCGACGTGCTCCTAGGAACCGAAGTTCATATAAGTGTTTGCTCCTCTTGCTCACAAAATTACACTGTCCCTTGAGACCTAAAAAGAATTAATAGGTATGATGAAGGTTAATCTAATAATTTTAAGATACATATCTCTAAATACATTAATTTGTTGCCACAAAAAAAAAAGATTACCATTTTAGCTTGCGCGGGAGACTTCGCTTCACACAAGAAGTTGTCTTCACCGTCTTTTTCCCCCCTTTTTTTTTTATGCTTTTGCTCTTTCGGCAAAAAAAAAAAGGCATCATGGCACTTTCAATCAGTTCATTTATAAAGAAATAGAAAGTGTCAGTACGTTGGTGGCCATCAGTCAAGAATCACCCAATAATCGTTGGACAAATTTGATAAATTCAAACTGTTTCGGGATTTTGAATACGAGATAAAAACAAAGGATTAAAGTTTAATTTCAAATAGAGACAAGATATAAACATGAATGCATTGAATTNAAATTCTCTTGTTGCTAAGCTTCACATATTTTGGAGAAAGGTGCATATCAGATAGAGACCTTGCAGGCTTTATATATTTTATCGTATGTGCAGAAAAAGGAGGAGAACTATATCCTTTATATCATTTCCATACCTCTTTGTTGTTAGCATAAAATTGTATGATCTATTTTAACTGCTTTCACTGTTACAGGTCAGAAAGCTTATAGTCTTACAAGGGCATTCCATTATGTGAACCTCTTTTTGATTAACACTGGATATATATCATTTTGGCTGGTCAGATGCTAAAGGAATATCAATTCAAAGGAATGGGCTCTTCTGGTCCAACTACATCTACACTAGAAAGGAGAATCCCTTGTAAAATGTCGGAGAAATTGGAAGCACTACCAGTCAGTTAAGCAAGGGAAGGATCTTTTGGGTTGTCACTTCTCTCTTTCCCTCTCTCTCTGCTACTTTCTTTAATTATCTCTCTTATGACTATACAAATTCAGTAAATTAATGTTTGAAGCAGCAATATGAACATGTCCATTGGCAATTGGAATTTGAACAATGAAAATTGAGGTCTTCCAGATTCTTTGCAAGCACACACATCGTCTCTGTTTTTTGGTCTCTTCATTTTCTAGTCCTTTAGTGTCTCTGCTCGTGTTTTTAGGAATCTCACCACTTTTTTTATCATCATGCAGTAACTAAACCAAGCAATTGCATAATCGTTCTTGGATGTCTTTCAAAAAATTCAAGACCACTGTTTATCTATTCTCTTTTTTTTTTGTCAAAAGATGATCTTGGAGCTTATGTAATATCTTACTCTCAAACTCTGCATATACATTAGTTATTGGGAAAACCCAAGTACTCCCTTTCGGATTCAAAAAACCAACTTCAAATATTTCTGTTGTTGTGTTGGATCCACAATTAATCTTATGGATAATTCGGATTGATGTATTCTTTTATATCCTATAGTTTTCCCGTAATTGGGAGAATTTTGAATTAGAGTTAGAGATTTGTGTTCATCCTTGGCCGTGTTGTTGTTGATACCTTCTTCTCAGTTCCTTCTTACAATATCTGAGCTTTGAGAAGGAAGAGATAAGGGGGTCCTATGAAAAATGTGGTTGGAAATCAAATGTTGAATCATATCCATAATATGATGGGCTGTATATAACTCGTTGGCATCTCTATACTCCCTCCGTTCTTAAATATCTGTCGTTTTACACAATTTTTTTGTTTCATAATATCTATCGTTTAATGAAACCAAAACATAATTAATATTTTTTCTTTCAAATTTACCCTTAATTTTTCAATACATTAGATTTGATGGAGGCTAAGTGTCTTTCATATTCTTTTCTTTTCCAATATGTATTGAATGAGAGTATTTTAGTCTTATGCAATTATTTTTTACTCATATTAGAGTTATTTAATAGCTTCCTTAATCTCTGTGCAAAAACCTTAAACGACAGATATTTAGGAACAGAGGGAGTAGCTTTTAACTGTTGCAATTTGCAGTTCTAATGGCTGTAATTTTTAGTATGAATACTGGGATATTGTCCTAGCTTGAATATATTAAAATCTATGAATTGAACAATCTTTTTTGTTTTTAACCCTTGTTAATTTTTTAGCTCATAGTTCTTTAATTAAGAATATGCTCACAAGTGATTGTTATTCTTTGTTTGATTCTTTTGGTATTATTTAATGTTGTCTACATTTTGATTTATTATGGATAACTCGTGTCTGAAAGTACGATACAATATAAATGATTTTGAAAAGGATATTGGCGACCGTTAGATAAATCTATTTGAGACCGTTGAATGAATTTATTAAAGTCTGTCATATTTTATTTTATAGATTTACACACATTAAATGAAAATCTGCTCATTATTATTTTATCGTTACAAATCTGGATCAGTTGATCAGTTCTCCAAACTGTGCTGAATAAGACTTGAACATTTTCAAGAAAAACAACAACAATATCTAAGTCATTAATCAAAAACATTATGTTCAATCACTTCAATTGAGAATTTTTTTTCTTTCTTTTCTTTTTTTTTGGGATAACGTGAGAAATTTTTAGTCTGTCTTCGGTGAATAACAAAGACTCATTATTTTTTTAAAAGATATGGTTGAATTTAAATCATACCCACACCTGAACCTGGGCCGACGTGCTCCTAGGAACCGAAGTTCATATAAGTGTTTGCTCCTCTTGCTCACAAAATTACACTGTCCCTTGAGACCTAAAAAGAATTAATAGGTATGATGAAGGTTAATCTAATAATTTTAAGATACATATCTCTAAATACATTAATTTGTTGCCACAAAAAAAAAAGATTACCATTTTAGCTTGCGCGGGAGACTTCGCTTCACACAAGAAGTTGTCTTCACCGTCTTTTTCCCCCCTTTTTTTTTTATGCTTTTGCTCTTTCGGCAAAAAAAAAAAGGCATCATGGCACTTTCAATCAGTTCATTTATAAAGAAATAGAAAGTGTCAGTACGTTGGTGGTCATCAGTCAAGAATCACCCAATAATCGTTGGACAAATTTGATAAATTCAAACTGTTTCGGGATTTTGAATACGAGATAAAAACAAAGGATTAAAGTTTAATTTCAAATAGAGACAAGATATAAACATGAATGCATTGAATTCGAATTTTAATAATTTTTTTCCTCTAAATGGTAGATTTCACTTTTTGTTCTTTTTAAGCTTCTATATTTTGGCTGGGAAGTTGGCACAGCAGATTCATTCTAAAAATACTGTACAATGTAAATAATTTTATACGGAATGTTAATGAACGTTAGACGAATCTATTTGACACTATTGAATAATAGACTTATAAAAATCTACTCTATTTTATATTATAAATTTTGTTAAAAAAATAATATTTGCGTCAAGCAAATATCAACCTGCAGATTTTAGGCACCCATCCTCACAATAATCGGATCAAAAATATTGGACCAATCACGGCTACGAATCTATATCGATATAATAACACATAATCCTGCTTACACAAAGCACAATAATGATACAGATTGTTTAAATCCGACAATTTATGTTACAATTGAAATTTTAACCTTTTAACCACAATTTATTTACATTTAACCTTTAAACCTCGATTAAAAAAAACTGTGCAAAACACCCTAGAGCTATGATAATATGTGAAAGTCACACCAAAACCACATTAAATTCCCACATGCCCCTGAAGGAAGGAACAGCAGAATCTGCACCTCCCTAAAACTGAAGTAAAACCTNGAGTGGGCTTTGTTCTTTCCACTTGTATCAACTGCACATATGTTCTGGGCTATTCTGGTACTATCATGGTTCTTGTTGGTTGGATATGAGGTCTGATTGTAGCCACAGTCTTTTTATTGTGTGCAAATTCTCTTGTTGCTAAGCTTCACATATTTTGGAGAAAGGTGCATATCAGATAGAGACCTTGCAGGCTTTATATATTTTATCGTATGTGCAGAAAAAGGAGGAGAACTATATCCTTTATATCATTTCCATACCTCTTTGTTGTTAGCATAAAATTGTATGATCTATTTTAACTGCTTTCACTGTTACAGGTCAGAAAGCTTATAGTCTTACAAGGGCATTCCATTATGTGAACCTCTTTTTGATTAACACTGGATATATATCATTTTGGCTGGTCAGATGCTAAAGGAATATCAATTCAAAGGAATGGGCTCTTCTGGTCCAACTACATCTACACTAGAAAGGAGAATCCCTTGTAAAATGTCGGAGAAATTGGAAGCACTACCAGTCAGTTAAGCAAGGGAAGGATCTTTTGGGTTGTCACTTCTCTCTTTCCCTCTCTCTCTGCTACTTTCTTTAATTATCTCTCTTATGACTATACAAATTCAGTAAATTAATGTTTGAAGCAGCAATATGAACATGTCCATTGGCAATTGGAATTTGAACAATGAAAATTGAGGTCTTCCAGATTCTTTGCAAGCACACACATCGTCTCTGTTTTTTGGTCTCTTCATTTTCTAGTCCTTTAGTGTCTCTGCTCGTGTTTTTAGGAATCTCACCACTTTTTTTATCATCATGCAGTAACTAAACCAAGCAATTGCATAATCGTTCTTGGATGTCTTTCAAAAAATTCAAGACCACTGTTTATCTATTCTCTTTTTTTTTTGTCAAAAGATGATCTTGGAGCTTATGTAATATCTTACTCTCAAACTCTGCATATACATTAGTTATTGGGAAAACCCAAGTACTCCCTTTCGGATTCAAAAAACCAACTTCAAATATTTCTGTTGTTGTGTTGGATCCACAATTAATCTTATGGATAATTCGGATTGATGTATTCTTTTATATCCTATAGTTTTCCCGTAATTGGGAGAATTTTGAATTAGAGTTAGAGATTTGTGTTCATCCTTGGCCGTGTTGTTGTTGATACCTTCTTCTCAGTTCCTTCTTACAATATCTGAGCTTTGAGAAGGANATATTCTTTTATATCCTATAGTTTGCCCGTAATTGGGAGAATTTTGAATTAGAGTTAGAGATTTTTGTTCATCCTTGGCCGTGTTGTCCCATAATAAAATTAGTTGTTGTTGATACCTTCTTCTCAGTTCCTTCTTACAATATCTGAGCTTTGAGAAGGAAGAGATAAGGGGGTCCTATGAAAAATGTGGTTGGAAATCAAATGTTGAATCATATCCATAATACGATGGGCTGTATATAACTCGTTGGCATCTCTATACTCTCTCCGTTCTTAAATATCTGTCGTTTTACACAATTTTTTTGTTTCATAATATCTATCGTTTAATGAAACCAAAACATAATTAATATTTTTTCTTTCAAATTTACCCTTAATTTTTCAATACATTAGATTTGATGGAGGCTAAGTGTCTTTCATATTCTTTTCTTTTCCAATATGTATTGAATGAGAGTATTTTAGTCTTATGCAATTATTTTTTACTCATATTAGAGTTATTTAATAGCTTCCTTAATCTCTGTGCAAAAACCTTAAACGACAGATATTTAGGAACAGAGGGAGTAGCTTTTAACTGTTGCAATTTGCAGTTCTAATGGCTGTAATTTTTAGTATGAATACTGGGATATTGTCCTAGCTTGAATATATTAAAATCTATGAATTGAACAATCTTTTTTGTTTTTAACCCTTGTTAATTTTTTAGCTCATAGTTCTTTAATTAAGAATATGCTCACAAGTGATTGTTATTCTTTGTTTGATTCTTTTGGTATTATTTAATGTTGTCTACATTTTGATTTATTATGGATAACTCGTGTCTGAAAGTACGATACAATATAAATGATTTTGAAAAGGATATTGGCGACCGTTAGATAAGTCTATTTGAGACCGTTGAATGAATTTATTAAAGTCTGTCCTATTTTATATTATAGATTTACACACATTAAATGAAAATCTACTCATTATTATTTTATCGTTACGAATCTAGATCAGTTGATCAGTTCTCCAAACTGTGCTGAATAAGACTTGAACATTTTCAAGAAAAACAACAACAATATCTAGGCCATTAATCGAAAACATTATGTTCAATCACTTCAATTGAGAAATTTTTTTCTTTCTTTTCTTTTCTTTTTCTTTGGGATAACGTGAGAAATTTTTAGTCTGTCTTCTTCGGTGAATAACAAAGACTCATTATTTTTTTAAAAGATATGGTTGAATTTAAATCATACCCACACCTGAACCTGGGCCGACGTGCACCTAGGAACCGAAGTTCATATAAGTGTTTGCTCCTCTTGCTCACAAAATTACACTGTCCCTTGGGACCTAAAAAGAATTAATAGGTATGATGAAGGTTAATCTAATAATTTTAAGATACATATCTCATAAATACATTAATTTGTTGCCACAAAAAAAAAAAGATTACCATTTTAGCTTGCGCGGGAGACTTCGCTTCACACAAGAAGTTGTCTTCACCTTTTTTTTTGCCCCCTTTTTTTATGCTTTTGCTCTTTCGGCAAAGAAAAAAGGCATCATGGCACTTTCAATCAGTTCATTTATAAAGAAATAGAAAGTGTCAGTACGTTGGTGGTCATCAGTCAAGAATCACCCAATAATCGTTGGACAAATTTGATAAATTCAAACTGTTTCGGGATTTTGAATACGAGATAAAAACAAAGGATTAAAGTTTAATTTCAAATAGAGACAAGATATAAACATGAATGCATTGAATTTGAATTTTAATAATTTTTTTTCCTCTAAATGGTAGATTTCACTTTTTGTTCTTTTTAAGCTTCTATATTTTGGCTGGGAAGTTGGCACAGCAGATTCATTCTAAAAATATTGTACAATGTAAATGATTTTATACGTTAGACGAATCTATTTGAGACTATTGAATAGACTTATAAAAATCTACTCTATTTTATATTATAAATTTTGTTAAAAAAATAATATTTGCGTCAAGCAAATATCAACCTGCAGATTTTAGGCACCCATCCTCACAATAATCGGATCAAAAATAATCGGATCAAACAAATTGGACCAATCACGGCTATGAATCTATATCGATATAATAACACATAATCCTGCTTACACAAAGCAAGCACAATAATAATGATACAGATTGTTTAAATCCGACAATTTATGTTACAATTGAAATTTTAACCACAATTTATTTACATTTAACCTTTAAACCTCGATTAAAAAAAAACTGTGCAAAACACCCTAGAGATATGATAATATGTGAAAGTCACACCAAAACCACCTGCATTATGGGGTTTTAGTTTTTAACACAATTCCCACATGCCCCTGAAGGAAGGAACAGCAGAATCTGCACCTCCCTAAAACTGAAGTANAATTCCCACATGCCCCTGAAGGAAGGAACAGCAGAATCTGCACCTCCCTAAAACTGAAGTAAAACCTGCATGGAGGAAGAAAGTACTTGAAAAAACAGATCCATTTCATCAGTCAAAAATAAAATATAATTAATTTTTCTTTGTTTCCATTTTGACATTGTTACCCCACCACTAGAGACTTCATCAAAGGGAAAATCAAACTGAATTAAGTACAATGTAGACAACTAGCATTTCCATATTCAACACACCAAAAAAAGAAGGAATGGGAACTAAATTACAAGATAAAACTATGCTTGGATTATCAAGTACATCAGCCGAAGGGGAAAACTAACTAAAAACAAAACTGTCAAGATTAAAGGCCAAAAACTCGCAACACTGAACAAAACATTATGTGACAAGTCAACAACAGATACAATCACCAGCCAAGTTTCTTTACCAGGGAAAGGCCACTTACGACCACTACAGCATAGATACTACAGTCCATAAACAATGCACTCATGATGTTTTGCAACAACAAACCAGACTCCAGAGCTTTCCCTACTTGATCAGCCAACCCATACCCACTTATTGAAGAACCATTATTTGCTTCTTGCTTAACCCTCTCTAGGCCTCTCTGTTGTACTAAAAGGAGTCGTGCCAGGACAATTGAGATGTTTGTCAGAAGAAGTAGATAAAGTGGTCTGAAGAATATGATGCACTTTATTATGTGGCTGCCTAGTATAGGCAATCCTACAGAAGACAGAACTACTAAAATGGCGGCTGCTAGAGAACAATAAAAACGGGCATCCCCTGAAGCTCCAATTGCAGAGCTTATCTGAGATGGTGTGAAAAGTTTACGATGATGGATATGAGGCTCAAAATGACGCTCAGTGTTAGGAGTAGAAATGGACAAATTCTGAACTGCTGAAGGAGACAAGTGTAGTTTGTCATCGGGTTCCAAGGCAGATGCTCCAGAGGCTTCGATGCTCGTCTCATATTTCCACATGAAAGGTCCTCTGCTTCCATAATCATTATCATCAAGCTTGCCAAATTCAGTGCCATAATCCTGCTTTGGTAGCAAGCTGCTAAAAGTTTTATCCTCACTCTTCGAGGAAACTGCAACACCACATAATCGATGAGCAAAAAGTAAAAACAGATACCACACAATCAGTGAGCAGTAAGCACCAAGCACCCCTACGTGGAAAAACCTNGCGAGGAAACTGCAACACCACATAATCGATGAGCAAAAAGTAAAAGCAGATACCACACAATCAGTGAGCAGTAAGCACCAAGCACCCCTACGTGGAAAAACCTCATCTATCAAGTATGTTTCTCTGATACATACAAGGTGGGGAAACTTCCGTCCACCCAACAATGTACTTAAGAAAATAAAGAAACGAAAACTGAAACTGAGGGGATGAAAAAAAAAAATTCTAAGCAAAAAATGCATCGAAGATTCCTTCCTGGTGCCACCACAAAAAAGTTTGAGCTGAACTCTATGCAATTTGATGCATTGTATCTTTCATATTTCAGATACAACTAACATAAAGAGGAATCTCCTATGAATTCTTTCCCACACAGAGTAGACTGAGAAAACACAAGAAGCTATTCGTCTTAGCTGTTGATAAGTCCACCAGAAAAAAGAAAGAAAACCTACAAGGGACCTGTTCTCAAACCTCCTCACAAGTAAAAGTTCACACTTGACATTTGACACACAAAAGAAAGCAGGGCATTGAAAACAGTTCTTCATTCAACTTATGTCAGAACATGGTTTGTGATGGAATCCAAATTTCTTTAAAGGAGATAAGCTCAGTCTTCAATATGCAAACCACATGTGATCACAGGAAAATCCTCAGAAGGCTACAAAGACACAGGCTACCAACCTTGTTTAAACTGTATTCTAATTTACTCAGTGAAGAATGTAAGTAGTTAGATATAAAATCACAGTTTGACTGACTTACGAGCCAAAGTACCAAAAGTAGACACAGGCTACCAACCTTGTTTAAACTGTATTCTAATTTACTCAGAGAAGAATGGAAGTAGTTTTATATAAAATCACAGTTTGACTGATTTACGAGCCAAAGCACCAAAAGTAGAGTAGGAAGCAGTTTCCAAGATGCATCAAAAAGTGCGTATGCATTCTTAATGAAGTTGTGATTTGTCCATCCTCAAAAAGGAGAACAGAAAATTTCAATCGGGAGTATATCAATATAAACTGTACTGGTATTTTGGGTGATGGAATGGTGTGTCCTCATTTAAGTGAACTTAGTGTGGGAATTCCTCCATCAAGGATTTTCTATAAGACTAACCGATCCTTAAAATTTTCTTGCTACTTTGCCGGAACAGAAGACCATCATTTTCAGGATATTTTTGACCAATACAAAGTTTTTGTTGTTTTTTTTTTTTTTGGGTACAGAAGGGGACGCGATTCAAACCCTTCTCTTATTATATGTTGAGAATACATTCTCGCTGGCTTTCTAAACCAGATGTTTATCACTCATCGGACCCTTCTCTTATATGTCACCATAAACATTTCTAGAGCTCCTTTTAAAAGTCAAGTTACAAGCTTTGTGCCTATTGCCTTGGAATTCAATCCGAAAAGTCAACTGAAAATTGGAAATACATTTTTTTCCCAAAAGTCGCTCCAAATTTGGCAATCCTTCAAGTAGTAACTCAAAAGCTCAATTTATTAAAAGGGTTTTCGCCTGATTTGGTCCCTGATAACCGACAGTGCGGGGAAGTATAAACCGGAGATAGAACTAAACATTGGACCCAAAGCGGCTACACAGATTCAATAACGATAAATACAAACAAGTATGCCTGAATAAGAAAATAAATATATACATAGATTTGTAATTAAATAAAGAGAGAGAGAGAGAGAGAGNTGAATTCTTTCCCACACAGAGTAGACTGAGAAAACACAAGAAGCTATTCGTCTTAGCTGTTGATAAGTCCACCAGAAAAAAGAAAGAAAACCTACAAGGGACCTGTTCTCAAACCTCCTCACAAGTAAAAGTTCACACTTGACATTTGACACACAAAAGAAAGCAGGGCATTGAAAACAGTTCTTCATTCAACTTATGTCAGAACATGGTTTGTGATGGAATCCAAATTTCTTTAAAGGAGATAAGCTCTGTCTTCAATATGCAAACCACATGTGATCACAGGAAAATCCTCAGAAGGCTACAAAGACACAGGCTACCAACCTTGTTTAAACTGTATTCTAATTTACTCAGTGAAGAATGTAAGTAGTTAGATATAAAATCACAGTTTGACTGACTTACGAGCCAAAGTACCAAAAGTAGACACAGGCTACCAACCTTGTTTAAACTGTATTCTAATTTACTCAGAGAAGAATGGAAGTAGTTTTATATAAAATCACAGTTTGACTGATTTACGAGCCAAAGCACCAAAAGTAGAGTAGGAAGCAGTTTCCAAGATGCATCAAAAAGTGCGTCTGCATTCTTAATGAAGTTGTGATTTGTCCATCCTCAAAAAGGAGAACAGAAAATTTCAATCGGGAGTATATCAATATAAACTGTACTGGTATTTTGGGTGATGGAATGGTGTGTCCTCATTTAAGTGAACTTAGTGTGGGAATTCCTCCATCAAGGATTTTCTATAAGACTAACCGATCCTTAAAATTTTCTTGCTACTTTGCCGGAACAGAAGACCATCATTTTCAGGATATTTTTGACCAATACAAAGTTTTTGTTGTTTTTTTTTTTTTGGGTACAGAAGGGGACGCGATTCAAACCCTTCTCTTATTATATGTTGAGAATACATTCTCGCTGGCTTTCTAAACCAGATGTTTATCACTCATCGGACCCTTCTCTTATATGTCACCATAAACATTTCTAGAGCTCCTTTTAAAAGTCAAGTTACAAGCTTTGTGCCTATTGCCTTGGAATTCAATCCGAAAAGTCAACTGAAAATTGGAAATACATTTTTTTCCCAAAAGTCGCTCCAAATTTGGCAATCCTTCAAGTAGTAACTCAAAAGCTCAATTTATTAAAAGGGTTTTCGCCTGATTTGGTCCCTGATAACCGACAGTGCGGGGAAGTATAAACCGGAGATAGAACTAAACATTGGACCCAAAGCGGCTACACAGATTCAATAACGATAAATGCAAACAAGTATGCCTGAATAAGAAAATAAATATATACATAGATTTGTAATTAAATAAAGAGAGAGAGAGAGAGAGAAAAGCCTGTGGAGAGTTGATCGGTGGGATCAGGAGAAATCGTGGGAGGGCAGGAGGCTGTGTGAGAGTGATTTGATTCTGATTCTGGTGTAGAAGAAGAAGGGAGGGATGAAATTTGGCCGGAGATGAGAGCTAGACGTTCCGATCCTCTCTCCATGATACGGCGTCGTCGCGCCTCTCTGCTGCTCGTTGCCATACCTGTCTACAATTGAAGAGAGAGATCATTAGCTCATCCTACTTCTGGATTGCTTACGGTTCGACATTCTCATTCTTCCTATTTTGCCCTTCGACTTTCTTATGTTTTGCCATTAGTGTCCAATTTATCTTTTTATGTTGTTCTTGATCCATCCCACCAAAAATAAACCCGAATTCCTACGATCACCTGTAAAATTATAGGTATTAGTTTGAAAGATCAAACGATGTTCGAACTCTAACATTCAAGTCCACATTCAATCCCACACCATTGAATTATCCTATCCGTCCCCCACCATTGAATTATCCTATCCGTGCAGTCTTCTTTTTTTTTTTTTTANGTCCACATTCAATCCCACACCATTGAATTATCCTATCTGTCCCCCACCATTGAATTATCCTATCCGTGCAGTCTTCTTTTTTTTTTTTTTATTGTTTTACCAGTTTGCATAATTTAATATTTCTATAACATATAAAAACATACAACGGGATTATAATTATTAATAGATTGAATTTGATTAATTAAATATTAATATATCAGTAGTTCCAGTCGACTACAATCCTATTGAATTTTATATTTATACAAAGAAATAAAAAAAATAATTAAAGAAATTGAGTTGAAACAACAAAGTCCANGCAAACAAGTATGCCTGAATAAGAAAATAAATATATACATAGATTTGTAATTAAATAAAGAGAGAGAGAGAGAGAGAAAAGCCTGTGGAGAGTTGATCGGTGGGATCAGGAGAAATCGTGGGAGGGCAGGAGGCTGTGTGAGAGTGATTTGATTCTGATTCTGGTGTAGAAGAAGAAGGGAGGGATGAAATTTGGCCGGAGATGAGAGCTAGACGTTCCGATCCTCTCTCCATGATACGGCGTCGTCGCGCCTCTCTGCTGCTCGTTGCCATACCTGTCTACAATTGAAGAGAGAGATCATTAGCTCATCCTACTTCTGGATTGCTTACGGTTCGACATTCTCATTCTTCCTATTTTGCCCTTCGACTTTCTTATGTTTTGCCATTAGTGTCCAATTTATCTTTTTATGTTGTTCTTGATCCATCCCACCAAAAATAAACCCGAATTCCTACGATCACCTGTAAAATTATAGGTATTAGTTTGAAAGATCAAACGATGTTCGAACTCTAACATTCAAGTCCACATTCAATCCCACACCATTGAATTATCCTATCTGTCCCCCACCATTGAATTATCCTATCCGTGCAGTCTTCTTTTTTTTTTTTTTATTGTTTTACCAGTTTGCATAATTTAATATTTCTATAACATATAAAAACATACAACGGGATTATAATTATTAATAGATTGAATTTGATTAATTAAATATTAATATATCAGTAGTTCCAGTCGACTACAATCCTATTGAATTTTATATTTATACAAAGAAATAAAAAAAATANACAAACAAGTATGCCTGAATAAGAAAATAAATATATACATAGATTTGTAATTAAATAAAGAGAGAGAGAGAGAGAGAGAGAGAAAAGCCTGTGGAGAGTTGATCGGTGGGATCAGGAGAAATCGTGGGAGGGCAGGAGGCTGTGTGAGAGTGATTTGATTCTGATTCTGGTGTAGAAGAAGAAGGGAGGGATGAAATTTGGCCGGAGATGAGAGCTAGACGGTCCGATCCTCTCTCCATGATACGGCGTCGTCGCGCCTCTCTGCTGCTCGTTGCCATACCTGTCTACAATTGAAGAGAGAGATCATTAGCTCATCCTACTTCTGGATTGCTTACGGTTCGACATTCTCATTCTTCCTATTTTGCCCTTCGACTTTCTTATGTTTTGCCATTAGTGTCCAATTTATCTTTTTATGTTGTTCTTGATCCATCCCACCAAAAATAAACCCGAATTCCTACGATCACCTGTAAAATTATAGGTATTAGTTTGAAAGATCAAACGATGTTCGAACTCTAACATTCAAGTCCACATTCAATCCCACACCATTGAATTATCCTATCTGTCCCCCACCATTGAATTATCCTATCCGTGCAGTCTTCTTTTTTTTTTTTTTATTGTTTTACCAGTTTGCATAATTTAATATTTCTATAACATATAAAAACATACAACGGGATTATAATTATTAATAGATTGAATTTGATTAATTAAATATTAATATATCAGTAGTTCCAGTCGACTACAATCCTATTGAATTTTATATTTATACAAAGAAATAAAAAAAATAATTAAAGAAATTGAGTTGAAACAACAAAGTCCATCAATAGATCAAAAATTTTGAATCAGTTAACAGTAAATGTGACTAAGAGTCACCCACCCCCGTGCATGTCTAATTATATCTATAATCAGGATTCAGAATTGCATGATGTGTTTTTTTGTGTGGGTTTAACACACCATTAGGAATGGACTTGATTNAATAATTAAAGAAATTGAGTTGAAATAACAAAGTCCATCAATAGATCAAAAATTTCGAATCAGTTAACAGTAAATGTGACTAAGAGTCACCCACCCCCGTGCATGTCTAATTATATCTATAATCAGGATTCAGAATTGCATGATGTGTTTTTTTGTGTGGGTTTAACACACCATTAGGAATGGACTTGATTATGGTACTGAAAAAAAAAATTAATATTTTTAAATTTATTATTTTAATAAATATATTTATAATTTTTGTAGGTCATTTTATAATAAAAAAATTTATTAATTTTATGGGTATTGTTATCAAATTGTTGTAGTAATTTATTTTTAACGCTTTTTTTAAGTACAAACAAAATTATTACTTTTGTGGGTTATTTATTATATNATTTTTAAATTTATTATTTTAATAAATATTTTTATAATTTTTGTAGTTCATTTTATAATAAAAAAAAATTATTAATTTTATGGGTATTGTTATCAAATTGTTGTAGTAATTTATTTTTAACGCTTTTTTTAAGTACAAACAAAATTATTACTTTTGTGGGTTATTTATTATATTTGTGGATATTTTTATAATTGTTATAAATTTTTTATTACTATCACAACGATGATAAAAACACTCATAAAAGTAATAACTTTCGGTATAATATCATTTTTTTTTTCAATATCACAAACAATTCATTTGGATGCATAGTCAATCAGAAATTATACATTCCCGATAAAAGCTATCACTTATTATTTTGACATAATTTCNGTAAAAGTAATAACTATCGGTATAATACCATTTTTTTTTCAATATAACGGACAATTCATTTGGATGCATAGTCAATCAGAAATTATACATTCCCGATAAAAGCTATCACTTATTATTTTGACATAATTTCAAAAAAAGAAAAGAAAAAACCAAACTTATGTATTTGAGATGATAATTTTTTAATAGATGTGCACCCACGCTATGACACTGCCCCAGGAAAAAAAAATAGATTATTTTGAATGTCAGAAGTGGGATTTGAACCCACGCCCTCTCACGAAGACCAGAACTTGAGTCTGGCGCCTTAGACCACTCGGCCATCCTGACCTTTGTGTTGACAATCTGTGTACAATTACTTTTCTCCATTTTGGCAATAAGTTCCGGAGATGGAATTCACTCAAATTCAAACATCACAAAATTTATTGATCGATTTCAGTCACAATTTTTCTTGAGATTTCTATTAATTTAACAAATAATAATCACACTTGATAAAATTATCAATAATCTGATGTAGCATTGGATATTAATAAACTTTCAATGTATAGACATTTTGCCTGACTATCGGGAGAGTTTTTTTTTTTATTCACGATTTCATGAGTAATACTATACAGCCTAAAGAGAATCTAAAAATGTGACAACCTAAATGTGTATTATTTTTTGGATGAGTGGATCTCATTAATTTTTTCAATAAGACCCACTCATTCACACGTTCATTTAAGGGATGTTATACATTTTTTTTATAATTTTTAAGTTATATTTGAATTGTATAACATTTTCGTATCAACAGACATCAATTGACATGCANATAAAAGTAATAACTTTCGGTATAATATCATTTTTTTTTTCAATATCACAAACAATTCATTTGGATGCATAGTCAATCAGAAATTATACATTCCCGATAAAAGCTATCACTTATTATTTTGACATAATTTCAAAAAAAGAAAAGAAAAAACCAAACTTATGTATTTGAGATGATAATTTTTTAATAGATGTGCACCCACGCTATGACACTGCCCCAGGAAAAAAAAATAGATTATTTTGAATGTCAGAAGTGGGATTTGAACCCACGCCCTCTCACGAAGACCAGAACTTGAGTCTGGCGCCTTAGACCACTCGGCCATCCTGACCTTTGTGTTGACAATCTGTGTACAATTACTTTTCTCCATTTTGGCAATAAGTTCCGGAGATGGAATTCACTCAAATTCAAACATCACAAAATTTATTGATCGATTTCAGTCACAATTTTTCTTGAGATTTCTATTAATTTAACAAATAATAATCACACTTGATAAAATTATCAATAATCTGATGTAGCATTGGATATTAATAAACTTTCAATGTATAGACATTTTGCCTGACTATCGGGAGAGTTTTTTTTTTTATTCACGATTTCATGAGTAATACTATACAGCCTAAAGAGAATCTAAAAATGTGACAACCTAAATGTGTATTATTTTTTGGATGAGTGGATCTCATTAATTTTTTCAATAAGACCCACTCATTCACACGTTCATTTAAGGGATGTTATACATTTTTTTTATAATTTTTAAGTTATATTTGAATTGTATAACATTTTCGTATCAACAGACATCAATTGACATGCAAAGAAGACAAGATAATGGATAGTCATGCTAGCATGGTGTTTGTAGTGTTGGCTTGTCGTGGGACAGAAGAATGGGGTGGGGCTAGTAAATGTAAAAATTACAATATTTCGCTCGGTCTTTCGTGACTCAGTAATTATTATTAGAGAACACCCTGCAAATCTTTAATTATGAAGTTANAAGAAAAAAAAAAGAAAAAACCAAACTTATGTATTTGAGATGATAATTTTTTAATAGATGTGCACCCACGCTATGACACTGCCCCAGGAAAAAAAAAATAGATTATTTTGAATGTCAGAAGTGGGATTTGAACCCACGCCCTCTCACGAAGACCAGAACTTGAGTCTGGCGCCTTAGACCACTCGGCCATCCTGACCTTTGTGTTGACAATCTGTGTACAATTACTTTTCTCCATTTTGGCAATAAGTTCCGGAGATGGAATTCACTCAAATTCAAACATCACAAAATTTATTGATCGATTTCAGTCACAATTTTTCTTGAGATTTCTATTAATTTAACAAATAATAATCACACTTGATAAAATTATCAATAATTTGATGTAGCATTGGATATTAATAAACTTTCAATGTATAGACATTTTGCCTGACTATCGGGAGAGTTTTTTTTTTTATTCACGATTTCATAAGTAATACTATGCAGTCTAAAGAGAATCTAAAAATGTTACAACCTAAATGTGTATTATCTTTTGGATAAGTGGATCCCATTAATTTTTTCAGTAAGACCCACTCATTCACACGTTCATTTAAGGGATGTTATTCATTTTTTTTATAATTTTTAAGTTCTACTTGAATTGTATAACATTTTCGTATCAACAGGCATCAATTGACATGCAAAGAAGACAAGATAATGGATAGTCATGCTAGCATGGTGTTTGTAGTGTTGGCTTGTCGTGGGACAGAAGAATGGGGTGGGGCTAGTAAATGTAAAAATTACAATGTTTCGCTCGGTCTTTCGTGACTCAGTAATTATTATTAGAGAACACCCTGCAAATCTTTAATTATGAAGTTAGAGAAATGAAAATTTTGAGAGATGTGTAGTCAAACCAATCTTATGATTAAAATCGTGTTTATTCTAGTGTGATTATGAATGATGCATTTCATTGTGAAATATTTTAATATTTTAAATTAATACTTAAAAAACTATTTTTTTTACATTACACTTTGATAGCAATGTGGTCTAAATGGTCTACATTACTCCCTTCCCCTTCTCCCCTCCTCAAATGACACACAAGTATTGTGCACAACCACACACCACCACCGTGCATAACCACACAACTGCCACATGCCGACCACTCTCCATCATCCTCAATCTATCTTATCCTCCCTCTCTTAGTCATCAAGTAGCAATCGCCAATATCTCCACTAATGACAAAAAACCAAAGTAACGTGAATAAAACCAAACAAAAACAACATTAATAGTGATGATACTCCGAATGATTCCCGAGCAGGAGTTCAGGAACGGAGGTCAAACATGGAACTCTGATATTTTGAGCTCTGCAATTGATGATACTCAGAATGATTCCCGAGCAGGAGCTTAGGAACGGAGGTCAAACATGGAGGTTAGGTATACTGAGCTCAAAAAGTCAGAGCTATGCAGAGCTTAGAAAATCAGAGCGAGCAGGAGTTCGGGAACGAAGGTCAAACATGGACGTCAAACATGGAGGGCAGGTATGCTGAGCTCAGAAAGTCAGAGCTATGCAGAGCTCAGAAAACCAGAGCTAGAGCTTCCCTCAAGCGAGATAATAAGCTAAAGTAATAAGAAAGTAACTGGATACTACAAAGAACTCGACAGACGGTTTGAAGTAACACTCAAGGCACAAAATCCTCAACCAACCAAGATACTCTCCTAAGATCAAGGAGAATTCCTTGGATAGATGGCGAGGATCACAGATCAGATCTCATAGATTAAGGGTCACCCCTATAAATACTATGTAACGCCCCCAACAAAGGGGCAGAACCCTAGTATCCCATCTTACATTCTGTAAACCTTTTGGTATAGTAAATAGTGAAGGAAGGAGCAAGAATCTTTATTGAAGACTGGATTAGCCGAGCTCCCGAGCTGGTGAACCACTATATTTTTACTATGTTAATTTCCTGACTTCTCAACAATTCTCAATATCATTCCCTCGAGTTTAGTAGTTCAGATCCCAATAACACTAACATTGTTTCTTTCATTTACTCGTCATCACAAAATTACATCACGTTGAAATATACCAAAGGTTTACAGAATGTAAGATGTGATACTAGGGTTCTGCTCCTCTGTTGGGGGCGTTACATAGTATTTATAGGGGTGACCCTTAATTTATGGGATCTGATCCGTGATCCTCGTAATCTATCTGAGGAATTCTCCTTGATCTTAGGAGAGTATCTTGATTGGTTGAGGATTTTGTGCCTTGAGTGTTACTTCAAACCGCATGTCAAGCTCTTTGTAGTATCCAGTTGCTTCCTCATTATTTTAGCTTATTATCTCGCTTGAAGGAAGCTCTAGCTCTAGTTTTCTAAGCTCTGCATAGCTCTGACTTTCTGAGCTCTACATAGCTCTGACTTTCTGAGCTCTGCATACCTGACCTCCATGTTTGACCTCCATTCCCGAGCTCCTATTTGTTCTGGTTTTTTGAGTTTTGCATAGCTCTGACTTTCTGAACTCAGCATACCTAACCTCCATGTTTGACCTCCGTTCCCGAGCTCTTGATCGGGAATCATTCTGAGTATCATTAGTTGCCCCCCAGCTCTTGGGCGAGCTGGCTTGGGCAAGGGCTGAACTTAGGATGTAACAGTAATGACTTCTCAATTAGCGACTTCAAAATTTACGCAGGAATATATGTTTATTATTATTTTTTATTTTATTTTTAAAGCGGTTTTCAGTAATCATTTCCTTTCTCGTTCCTTGTGCACGTTGCTTGTTTCGAGGCCCACGGTACCGTTAGCTTTAAATACCCCTGAATCACCAATTTGCTCCTCACTTTACAGATCCTTTTCAACTTCCTTATCCTTTCACGACTTCCTTAGGGTTTTCTCTAAGGGACAGTTTCCCCAATTTTGACTTGGAGGCTTAGCGTGATTTGGTTTCGTTTTCCCTGCTCCTTGCCCTGGATTCCTCAAGT
Source organism: Ilex paraguariensis (assembly GCA_963454935.2). Taxonomy (NCBI): domain Eukaryota; kingdom Viridiplantae; phylum Streptophyta; class Magnoliopsida; order Aquifoliales; family Aquifoliaceae; genus Ilex; species Ilex paraguariensis. The sequence continues at coordinate 459,034 of CAUOFW020004225.1, forward strand.
CCGAGGTGATTTTGGCATTTTTGGGCCTTTCGATTCTACTACTCTAGGAGCCGAAGTATTCCCCTGTCTCGTCTTCCTCTCTTCTTGGACCCTTACTTCACAGTTAGGATTTTCGTCATTAGTTTTTAGTGTCTTGCTCCTTGGGCTCTCAAATAGTGTTTCTCCAAGGTCCCCTCTCTTTATAGGTCTTTTAAGCTTCCTTATGCTTGTCCAGCTATGTTTGCTTCCTCTGAAGCCATGGGATCGTCCGTTTCGCTAATGAAACTTGGGTCCGTTGAGGAAGATTCCTACCTGGGGGATGTGGGGTTAGAGATAGATAATTTTTTCGGAGTGGATTCTTTCAATGTCGAGAGAAGCATTAAGGAGCCTCCTACTACCTTGAAATCTCCCAACAAAGGCAAAATCAAAATAAGTGGTGTGGGAATTTCGGGCAGTGTTGAGGGTGGTGTTGATGCCCCCAGGGCCTCCGAGCTCATGGGGTGTAGTGACATCGTTCCTTCTTATACGAAGGTGCTGACTGCCCATTTTAGGTTTCATCAAGGCCTCTAGTTCTGGAGTCCGGATATGTTTACCTTATACGATTCTTTTATCCCTAAAAAAATGTGCTTCTTCCTGGTTGCTTTTGAGAACGACCTCCACTTTCCCCTGCATCCCTTCATCAAAAATATTTTGCAACATTTCAATGGCTGCCCTACCCAGCTTTCTCTTAACTTTTGGGGGGGGGTGCTGGTTGGTCTTCTTGTCTTCTTTAAGAGACATGATCTGGGTGTCCCCACCGTGTCTTTGCTCATGAAATTCTTCAGTGTCAAATATCTCCTCATTGATGGCTTTTTGTATATCTCTAAACGAGTGAAAGTCAATGTTCTTATCTCTGATCTCCCGAGCTCCCACAAAGGTTGGAAAAAATTATTATTTTTCGTGTGGGGGAGGGAATGGGAGTTCAATCCTGCCAACGCGACGGACACTCTTCCCGTCCCCCGGGAGTGGTCTACCTTGACAACTTGGGTGAGCTTCTTTTTATGCAAGTTGTAATAAGTTCTAACTTTCCCTTAGGCTGACCTTGTTTAGCTGGTTTCATTTCTCAGGCATCCTGTCAGACCTCAGTGCTGCAAACGAACAGGTCCTAAGGAACTTGGCGAACTACAAATCGGAGATATATTCAGAGCTAATCCGACCTCAAGTCCTTGTGTGGCTTGGGTTTAGTCCTCCTGAAGTGAGGGTAGAAAATTCATCTCCTCTTTCTGCCATTAATGCTGAGGAATTGGCAGGTATTGCCCCTTTCACCTCTGCCCCTGCTTTTTACCTCTTCTCCTTCCCTTTTTTTTTTTTTGACAGTTCTTTCTCAATTTTTTTAGGTTCTTCCTTAATGGAGCCTACTACGAAGGATCGATCTGATAAATTATCTATGATGAGGAAGACTTAGGCTAGAAGCAAACGTAAGGTTGAGGTCAGCCCAAGGGGTGATCCAATTTTTGAAGTCAAAGCTCCGAGATTGAAATCGTCCTCTGTAACTCAAATGGGGCCCCAGTCCTCTTTTGGCATTTTTCATAGGTTACAAAGAGCTCATTTCCTCAGAAGACGGGACAGCCCTCCTCTGGTAAGGTTCCTGACCTAAGCTTGGTCTTCACCCCTCCCTCTTCAGGTGAGGTCGAGAAACCTTTAGAGACGATTTCTCATCTCTTGCCGGGATCCATCCCTTCTTGCCCAACTAGGGGGCCTCTCAGAAGGCTCCTAGGATATGTAAGCATGAAAAAGGGGGGACTGCAGAAGCAAGTTCGAGTTCTTTGATTGATAATGTGAAAAAAGTTGTAGAGGTCATTGCTTCCATTCTCCCCGAATCTGACATCCAGCGAGCTTCCACCATGCCTCTTGGGAGCTATATATCTACTGCTCTTTTCGTTGTTACCTCCGTAAATTTTATGTTTTATGTACATACATGTTTTGTTCATTTTGCTCCTTCTCATCTGACATTTTCTAACTTTCAGATTGCCCTCCATGTCAGCGGGCTGCTGAAGAGGATCCAAGTCATGGATGGTTCAGTTAAAGCTTCCAAGGCTTTTGAACTCAAGGTTATCGAACTGTCCTTTGAGAACAGTGACCTCAAGGCCCAGGTGCAGGACTTGCAAGAGCAGGTGGAGAAGTAGACCTCCTTAAAAAGGAGTCTAGAAGATGTGAGGGAGAAGATTGCACGCGAGGGAAAGAGCTACAAAGAGGAACTTAAGAAAATAAAGGAAGAGCTCAGAAAAATCTCAGGGGAACTTAAGCAGAAAACAGATGATTAGCTCAGAGCCGGCCGATAGTCTCTCGAAGCTTTAAGTTCCTTTCAAACTATGAAGAGAGAATATGACATTATTGCGGAGACGAGTGACGTCCTCCAGAATAAACTCAAGGTGACGAGGGCAGTTGTCAAGGAAATAGATTGCTTAATTGCCAAACTGGCTGATGATGTCACAACTCAGTGGGCCTCTGAGTCGCTTGCTTTTCAGGACAGGGCTAAAGAGATCTACCCTGAACTGGATTTCAATTTTGATCCCCCCATTGAGGACAAGGTGGCCGACTCTAAGCTCAACAATGTTCCCCCTCCTACTCCTAAGGTTACTTCCTTCTCAGTTAACCTCGNCGCTTGCTTTTCAGGACAGGGCTAAAGAGATCTACCCTGAACAGGATTTCAATTTTGATCCCCCTATTGAGGACAAGGTGGCCGACTCTAAGCTCAACAATGTTCCCCCTCCTACTCCTAAGGTTACTTCCTTCTCAGTTAACCTCGTTTCCGAGGCACTGGCCCTGAGCTCATCTCCAGCAAAGGTCGAGATTCCTGCCTTAACAACTCCTAAGATTCCTCTTTCTCTACCTGCTCCAGGACCTACAATAATATCGACTACCGAGGTTCCATCCCCTTCCCTAACAGAGGTTTCAGATTTTCTAGCTGTTTTTTCTGNTTCCGAGGCACTGGCCCTGAGCTCATCTCCAGCAAAGGTCGAGATTCCTGCCTTAACAACTCCTAATATTCCTCTTTCTCTACCTGCTCCAGGACCTACAATAATATCGACTACCGAGGTTCCATCCCCTTCCCTAACAGAGGTTTCAGATTTTCTAGCTGTTTTTTCTGCTGAGCTCCCAGGCTCCCAATCTGTTCACGTTGCCCAAACTTCAACTTCTGAACTACAGAACCCTTCCCCAAATCCACCTTCAGAGACTTAGGATTTTATTTTAAAATATGATCAAAAATTTGTAACTATGAGCTCATTTTGAAAATGTAACTTCTCTGGTTTTGAGTTGTACAACTGACTCACAGCTTTCTGAACTGCAGTTATGATACACTGACCCCTATGAGACTATGCCTTTGAATTTTCAACTTTAGTTGTGCTCTAGTTGTGCGTTTTTACTTTAGTCTTCCCTTGCTCCCTTTGCTTTTAAGGAGTGCTGAGCTCTTCTTGAAGCAAGAATGCTTTGGGAGTTTCATACTTGAAATAATTGGACGAGAGTAAATGGTAAATCTCATCACCAGCTGCTCCCTGCGTTTCATGCTGGCTTTGGCGATTCTATAGGTTTATGCAACCGAGCTTGGGTTTTTCAGGATGTTGGACAACCTCATGGTTCTACAACTTCTTCTGAAAGAGTTTTTCTTTTTTAACTCCCCACCGTAGGTGGCCGAGCTCGTTGTGATGAACATAGGAGTTCATTCAGAGCTATTGAGCTCATTTTTATGAACTTAAAGGTTCATCGTGAGCTATTGAGCTAGATTTCATGAACTTAAGGGTTCATCGTGAGCTTCTGAGCTCGGTTTTATGAACTTAAGTGTTCATCGTGAGCTTCTGAGCTCATTTTTATGAACTTAAGGGTTCATCGTGAGCTTCTGAGCTCATTCCTATGAACTTAGGAGTTCATCGTGAGCTATTGAGCTCGGTCTCATGAACTTAAGAGTTCTTTGTGAGCTTCTAAGTTCATTCCTATGAACTTAGGAGTTCATCGTGAGCTATTGAGTACATTTCTATGAACTTAGGAGTTCATCGTGAGCTTCTAAGCTTGGTTTCATGAACTTAAGGGTTCATCGTGAGCTTTTGAGCTCATTCCTATGAACTTAGGAGTTCATCGTGAGCTTCTGACCTCATTCCTATGAATTTAGAAATTCATCGTGAGCTATTGAACTCATTCCTATGAACTTAGGAGTTCATCGTGAGTTATTGAGCTCATTTTTAGGCAATTTCACAGGGAGAAAATAAAGACATGTAATTTTATTGAGAACAATCAAATTACAGAAGAAGCTTACGAAAAAAATCTCTTAAGATGCTCCGCGGTCCAAGAATGAGGTAAGAGTTTCCCTTCCTCGGTTCGTAACTCGTAATTTCTCGGCCTTATCACCTTTGAGATGATGTACAGACCTTCCCAATTTGCCCCCAACTTCCCGTGAGTCAGGTCCTTCCTTGCCAACAAAAGTTTTCTGAGCACTAGATCACCTACCTTGAAACTCCTTCGTCTGACCTTCCTGTCATAGTACCTGACTGTCCTCCTCTAATAACTTTTGATACGATGCAAAACTGCATCCCTCTCTTTCCTTTATGAGATTCAAACTCAGTAGAAGGGACTCATCATTGTCTTCTTCATTGGCAAACTCAGTTCGGGGAGATGGGAGTCCAATCTCTACTAGTGCCACTGTTTAGGTTCCAAAGGCCAAAACAAATGGTGTTTCCTGAGTTGCCGACCTGGCAGTTGTTCTGTAAGTCCATAGTGCTTCTGAGAGGTGTTCCACCCATTTACCTTTTAGACCTTCCTATTTAGTTTTCAGGGTTGCTTTTATGATTCTAATGGTGACCTTAGTCTGCCCATTGGATTGAGGATGGGCTGGAGCTGAAAAGTAATTCTTAATCCCTAGCTTAGCGCAGAAGTTTTTGAACTTCGGGTTGTCGAATTGTTTCCCATTATCAGAGACGATCGCCCTAGGAATACCAAACCTGCAGATTATTGACTTCCATGTGAAGTTCTGGACTTTCTGCTCCGTAATAATGGCCAAAGGCTCTACCTCTGCCCATTTGGTGAAGTAGTATACCCCTATTATGGCAAACTTACATTGTCCCACTCCTGTAGGAAGGGGCCCAAGTATGTCTAATCCCCATTGCTGAAAAGGCTATGGACTTATTACTGAAGTTAAGGGTTCTGGAGGGCAATGAGGGATATTTAGCATACAATTGACAGACCTTGCATCTTCTGACCAAGTCAGTGGCATCCGTGAGCNTGATACACTGACCCCTATGAGACTATGCCTTTGAATTTTCAACTTTAGCTGTGCTCTAGTTGTGCGTTTTTACTTTAGTCTTCCCTTGATCCCTTTGCTTTTAAGGAGTGCTGAGCTCTTCTTGAAGCAAGAATGCTTTGGGAGTTTCATACTTGAAATAATTGGACGAGAGTAAATGGTAAATCTCATCACCAGCTGCTCCCTGCGTTTCATGCTGGCTTTGGCGATTCTATAGGTTTATGCAACCGAGCTTGGGTTTTTCAGGATGTTGGACAACCTCATGGTTCTACAACTTCTTCTGAAAGAGTTTTTCTTTTTTAACTCCCCACCGTAGGTGGCCGAGCTCGTTGTGATGAACATAGGAGTTCATTCAGAGCTATTGAGCTCATTTTTATGAACTTAAAGGTTCATCGTGAGCTATTGAGCTAGATTTCATGAACTTAAGGGTTCATCGTGAGCTTCTGAGCTCGGTTTTATGAACTTAAGTGTTCATCGTGAGCTTCTGAGCTCATTTTTATGAACTTAAGGGTTCATCGTGAGCTTCTGAGCTCATTCCTATGAACTTAGGAGTTCATCGTGAGCTATTGAGCTCGGTCTCATGAACTTAAGAGTTCTTTGTGAGCTTCTAAGTTCATTCCTATGAACTTAGGAGTTCATCGTGAGCTATTGAGTACATTTCTATGAACTTAGGAGTTCATCGTGAGCTTCTAAGCTTGGTTTCATGAACTTAAGGGTTCATCGTGAGCTTTTGAGCTCATTCCTATGAACTTANTATGATACACTGACCCCTATGAGACTATGCCTTTGAATTTTCAACTTTAGTTGTGCTCTAGTTGTGCGTTTTTACTTTAGTCTTCCCTTGCTCCCTTTGCTTTTAAGGAGTGCTGAGCTCTTCTTGAAGCAAGAATGCTTTGGGAGTTTCATACTTGAAATAATTGGACGAGAGTAAATGGTAAATCTCATCACCAGCTGCTCCCTGCGTTTCATGCTGGCTTTGGCGATTCTATAGGTTTATGCAACCGAGCTTGGGTTTTTCAGGATGTTGGACAACCTCATGGTTCTACAACTTCTTCTGAAAGAGTTTTTCTTTTTTAACTCCCCACCGTAGGTGGCCGAGCTCGTTGTGATGAACATAGGAGTTCATTCAGAGCTATTGAGCTCATTTTTATGAACTTAAAGGTTCATCGTGAGCTATTGAGCTAGATTTCATGAACTTAAGGGTTCATCGTGAGCTTCTGAGCTCGGTTTTATGAACTTAAGTGTTCATCGTGAGCTTCTGAGCTCATTTTTATGAACTTAAGGGTTCATCGTGAGCTTCTGAGCTCATTCCTATGAACTTAGGAGTTCATCGTGAGCTATTGAGCTCGGTCTCATGAACTTAAGAGTTCTTTGTGAGCTTCTAAGTTCATTCCTATGAACTTAGGAGTTCATCGTGAGCTATTGAGTACATTTCTATGAACTTAGGAGTTCATCGTGAGCTTCTAAGCTTGGTTTCATGAACTTAAGGGTTCATCGTGAGCTTTTGAGCTCATTCCTATGAACTTAGGGGTTCATCGTGAGCTATTGAGTTCGTTCCTATGAACCTAGGAGTTCATCGTGAGCTTCTGACCTCATTCCTATGAATTTAGAAATTCATCGTGAGCTATTGAACTCATTCCTATGAACTTAGGAGTTCATCGTGAGTTATTGAGCTCATTTTTAGGCAATTTCACAGGGAGAAAATAAAGACATGTAATTTTATTGAGAACAATCAAATTACAGAAGAAGCTTACGAAAAAAATCTCTTAAGATGCTCCGCGGTCCAAGAATGAGGTAAGAGTTTCCCTTCCTCGGTTCGTAACTCGTAATTTCTCGGCCTTATCACCTTTGAGATGATGTACAGACCTTCCCAATTTGCCCCCAACTTCCCGTGAGTCAGGTCCTTCCTTGCCAACAAAAGTTTTCTGAGCACTAGATCACCTACCTTAAAACTCCTTCGTCTGACCTTCCTGTCATAGTACCTGACTGTCCTCCTCTAATAACTTTTGATACGATGCAAAACTGCATCCCTCTCTTTCCTTTATGAGATTCAAACTCAGTAGAAGGGACTCATCATTGTCTTCTTCATTGGCAAACTCAGTTCGGGGAGATGGGAGTCCAATCTCTACTAGTGCCACTGTTTAGGTTCCAAAGGCCAAAACAAATGGTGTTTCCTGAGTTGCCGACCTGGCAGTTGTTCTGTAAGTCCATAGTGCTTCTGAGAGGTGTTCCACCCATTTACCTTTTAGACCTTCCTATTTAGTTTTCAGGGTTGCTTTTATGATTCTAATGGTGACCTTAGTCTGCCCATTGGATTGAGGATGGGCTGGAGCTGAAAAGTAATTCTTAATCCCTAGCTTAGCGCAGAAGTTTTTGAACTTCGGGTTGTCGAATTGTTTCCCATTATCAGAGACGATCGCCCTAGGAATACCAAACCTGCAGATTATTGACTTCCATGTGAAGTTCTGGACTTTCTGCTCCGTAATAATGGCCAAAGGCTCTACCTCTGCCCATTTGGTGAAGTAGTATACCCCTATTATGGCAAACTTACATTGTCCCACTCCTGTAGGAAGGGGCCCAAGTATGTCTAATCCTCATTGCTGAAAAGGCTATGGACTTATTACTGAAGTTAAGGGTTCTGGAGGGCAATGAGGGATATTAGCATACAATTGACAGACCTTGCATCTTCTGACCAAGTCAGTGGCATCCGTGAGCATGGTGGGCCAGTAATACCCCTATCGTAGCGTCTTTCCCACAAGAGCCCGAGCTCCGATGTGATTGCCACAGACCCCTCATGGGTCTCCCTAAGTATGTAATTGGCATCTTCGGCTCCCATGTATTCAAGGAGAGGTGTTGAGAAACCTCGCATATATAAACTTCCCTGCAAAATAGAAAACCTAGTTGATCTGGATCTTAGCATTGCAGCCTCTTTGGGATCTTCTGGCAAAGCTCCATCCTTGAGATATCCAATGATAGGGTCCATCCAGCTCGATGAGGTGTGCACAGGCAGCACCTCTTCATCTTCTCTGCATATAGATGGTTCAGCTAGGTGCTCCAACGAAATTAATCTGTCCAAACTTTCTTGAGAAGCTGTTGCTAGCCTCGCCAGGGCGTCTGCTCGTGAGTTTTTAGCTCTTGGGACTTGTCTAATCTGGACTCGTACAAACTTCTTGATCAGCTCATGTACCTTCCTGAGGTAAAGCACCATTTTTTGCCTCTAGCCTCGTAAGACTCCTCTATCTGCTTTATTACTAGTTGAGAATCACTACAGATCTCCAACTGTTCTGCCTCCATTGAGTGGACAAAGTTGAGTCCAGCTATGACAACCTTGTATTATGTCTCGTTGTTTGAAGCTTAAACCCAAATCTGAATGCATATTCGATATCTACTCTATCTGGGGAGGTTAAGATTAAGTTTGCCCCACTCCCCTGAGCATTGGCGGCTCCATCTACCGAAAGTTTCCATGTGGGGAGGTCGGGTACCAGCTGCGTGGTCTCGGGAGGTTTTGGTGTCATGAATTCTGTAATGAAGTTCGCCAAAATCTGCCCTTTGACTGCAGTTCTTAGCTTGAACCTAATATCAAATTCGTTGAGCTCTATAGCCCACTTTACTAGCCTTCCTGAGGACTCTGGTTTATGTAGCACTTGCTTCATCGGCTGCTCTGTTGGTACCTCGATGGTGTGCACCTAGAAGTATGGTCTAAGTCTCCTAGCTGTGGTTACCAAAGCCAAAGCTAGTTTCTTTATTTTTGGATATCTCTCATCTGCCCCCGCAAAGCTCTGCTGCAGTAGTAGACCGGCTGCTGAGCTCTGTTCTCTCCCTCACCAGAGCTGCGTTGGTCGAGAAATCTGAAACAGCCAGATATAGAGTAAGTATCTCCCATTTCAAGGGGCTTGCCAACAGAGGTGGGGAACTCAGGTAAACCTTCAGAGCCCTAAATGCCTCTTCGCATCGGGTATCCCAATAGAATGCCTTTTTTAGGACTTGAAAGAAAGGTTGGCACTTGTCGCTTAATCTGGACACAAAGCGTCCCAGGGCTGATATTCTCTCTGTAGGCATTGGATTTCCCTTATGTTAGATAGTGGCTGCATATCTAGGACTGCCTTAACTTTTTCGGGGTTAGCCTTTATCCCTCTACTATTTACTATAAAACCCAGAAATTTTCCCGCAGATACTCTAAAGGCACATTTGACAGGATTTAGCTTCATCTTGTATTCCTTAAGGACCAGAAACGATTCTGCAAGGTGTGCAATGTGGAGCTTTGTCTTCAGTGACTTCACCAGCATGTCATCAATATAGACCTCCATTGATGTTTCAATTTGCCTTTGGAACATTCGGTTCACCAGACGCTGGTAGGTAGCTCTTGCGTTCTTCAACCCAAAAGGCATAACCTGATAGCAGTAAGTCCCCTGCTCAGTCATGAAAGAGGTTTTCTCCTGGTTGATTGGATCCATCCTGATCTGATTATAACCTGAGAAAGCGTCCATAAAGCTAAGGAGTTCGTGCCCAGCGATGGCATCCACTATTAAATCTATCTGGGATAAAGAAAAACTATCCTTAGGGCATGCTCGGTTAAGATCAGTAAAGTCTATGCAGAGTCACCATTTACCGTTGGTTCTCCTGACAAGAACTACGTTGGCCAACCAGGTAAGGTAATCTACTTCCCTGNACCTAGAAGTATGGTCTAAGTCTCCTAGCTGTGGTTACCAAAGCCAAAGCTAGTTTCTTTATTTTTGGATATCTCTCATCTGCCCCCGCAAAGCTCTGCTGCAGTAGTAGACCGGCTGCTGAGCTCTGTTCTCTCCCTCACCAGAGCTGCGTTGGTCGAGAAATCTGAAACAGCCAGATATAGAGTAAGTATCTCCCATTTCAAGGGGCTTGCCAACAGAGGTGGGGAACTCAGGTAAACCTTCAGAGCCCTAAATGCCTCTTCGCATCGGGTATCCCAATAGAATGCCTTTTTTAGGACTTGAAAGAAAGGTTGGCACTTGTCGCTTAATCTGGACACAAAGCGTCCCAGGGCTGATATTCTCTCTGTAGGCATTGGATTTCCCTTATGTTAGATAGTGGCTGCATATCTAGGACTGCCTTAACTTTTTCGGGGTTAGCCTTTATCCCTCTACTATTTACTATAAAACCCAGAAATTTTTCCGCAGATACTCTAAAGGCACATTTGACAGGATTTAGCTTCATCTTGTATTCCTTAAGGACCAGAAACGATTCTGCAAGGTGTGCAATGTGGAGCTTTGTCTTCAGTGACTTCACCAGCATGTCATCAATATAGACCTCCATTGATGTTTCAATTTGCCTTTGGAACATTCGGTTCACCAGACGCTGGTAGGTAGCTCTTGCGTTCTTCAACCCAAAAGGCATAACCTGATAGCAGTAAGTCCCCTGCTCAGTCATGAAAGAGGTTTTCTCCTGGTTGATTGGATCCATCCTGATCTGATTATAACCTGAGAAAGCGTCCATAAAGCTAAGGAGTTCGTGCCCAGCGATGGCATCCACTATTAAATCTATCTGGGATAAAGAAAAACTATCCTTAGGGCATGCTCGGTTAAGATCAGTAAAGTCTATACAGAGTCACCATTTACCATTGGTTCTCCTGACAAGAACTACGTTGGCCAACCAGGTAAGGTAATCTACTTCCCTGATAGCTCTGGCATGAAGAAGCTTGCCGATCTCCTCATTGATTGCCTTCTGACGTTCTGGGGCAAAACTCATTCGCTTCTGCTTGACGGGCTTACAGGTAGGATTCACACTCAGCTTGTGAATGATAATCGAGGGGTCAATGCCTTCCATGTCTTCTTGTTTCCAAGCGAACACCCCCATATTCTCCTTTAGGAACAGGATGAGAAGGTCCTTAACCTCTTTACTCAGTTTAGTCCCAATGTAGATGAGATGTTCTGGCTCTTCATCAAGCTGAACTAGCTCAAGTTTTTTCGTTGGTGTTGGCCTAGTGCCCAGTTCGTCCCTCATGTCCAACTCATCTAGTCGTATGTTTTCAACTTCTTTCTGCTTCATCGAAGTTAAGTAACATTCCCTTACAACCCGTTGATCTCCTCGGATCACTCCAACTTCATTTTTCCTAGGAAATTTCATGACCAGATGATAGGCCGAGGGGATGGCCTTCATTGCATTAAGAGAGTGTCTCCCGAGCAGCATGTTGTATACAGAGGGGGCATCAACCACCAGGGATCTTATTGTAGTGGTTGCTTGGCAGGGGGTCTTCCATAGTGAGCACAAGTTGGATTGAGCCTAGTGGCAACACCTGTTTTCCCGCAAATCCCAACAAGTGAGCATTCACGGGCTCCAACTTTTCCCTTCCTATGTTCATCTTGTCAAATACAGAATCAAATATGATATCTGCTGAGCTTCCGTTATCTATCAGGACCCGGTGAATAGTTCTGTTAGCCACAACAGCCTTTACCACCAGCGGGTCATCATGGGAGTGTTGGTATCCTTCCAAGTCTGTATTTGAGAATGTGATGTCTCAGCTCAGCCGTGGTGCCTTAGATACAACGTACACCTCCAAAGCCTTACTAGCTTTGATTCTGCGTAGGTGGGCTTTCCTGGATGAACTAGATTCCCCGCCTCCNCTCTTTACTCAGTTTAGTCCCAATGTAGATGAGATGTTCTGGCTCTTCATCAAGCTGAACTAGCTCAAGTTTTTTCGTTGGTGTTGGCCTAGTGCCCAGTTCGTCCCTCATGTCCAACTCATCTAGTCGTATGTTTTCAACTTCTTTCNTTTTCGTTGGTGTTGGCCTGGTGCCCAGTTCGTCCCTCATTTCCAACTCATCTAGTCGTATGTTTTCAACTTCTTTCTGCTTCATCGAAGTTAAGTAACATTCCCTTACAACCCGTTGATCTCCTCGGATCACTCCAACTTCATTTTTCCTAGGAAATTTCATGACCAGATGATAGGCCGAGGGGATGGCCTTCATTGCATTAAGAGAGTGTCTCCCGAGCAGCATGTTGTATACAGAGGGGGCATCAACCACCAGGGATCTTATTGTAGTGGTTGCTTGGCAGGGGGTCTTCCATAGTGAGCACAAGTTGGATTGAGCCTAGTGGCAACACCTGTTTTCCCGCAAATCCCAACAAGTGAGCATTCACGGGCTCCAACTTTTCCCTTCCTATGTTCATCTTGTCAAATACAGAATCAAATATGATATCTGCTGAGCTTCCGTTATCTATCAGGACCCGGTGAATAGTTCTGTTAGCCACAACAGCCTTTACCACCAGCGGGTCATCATGGGAGTGTTGGTATCCTTCCAAGTCTGTATTTGAGAATGTGATGTCTCAGCTCAACCGTGGTGCCTTAGATACAACGTACACCTCCAAAGCCTCACTAGCTTTGATTCTGCGTAGGTGGGCTTTCCTGGATGAACTAGATTCCCCGCCTCCTACAAAACCCCTTGATATTACCCTGATCTCTCCTAGGGGTTGTTGGTGCTGCGCAGGAGCCTGCTGTTGAGGTGGTGAGGCTCGATTCTGATTCTCCTGGGCTATGTAACGACGCAACTGTCCTCGTTGGATCAGGAATTCTATCCTCCTTCTTCAATTGAATACAGTCATCAGTATGATGACCATGGTCCCTGTGGTACTCATAGTACTTTGAGGGGTCCCTTTTCGCCGGGTCCACTTTTATCCGAGGTGGCCACCTCAGGAATTTTTCATTTTGTACTTCATACACGATTTGCAATATTGTTGTGGTGAGTGGGGGAATCTGCCGAGGTGCTACCTCGGTTACAACTCCGGATGAGGTGGTCCCAGACGATCTCTGACGTCTCCCCTTCTTTTAGGGGAGCGATCTCTGTCTCTTCTTGGGGACCTATCTCGTCCTTTCTCTCTTTTGGGACTTCGGTCCCTCTTTTTCTCCTCTTTTCCTTTGTCTTTTTGTATGGATGAGCTCCCCACTTTTGAGAGCAGGGCTTCTTCGTCGTTTATGTATTTTTTTGCCTTGGCCAGTACTTCAGCCATGCTGGATTGGGAATTTTTTGAGATGGAGAACATCAGGTCTTTAGATTGGACACCCAAGCCAGTTATAAATGCAGTAATGACAAATTTCTCGTCTGAGACGTTCATTTTTAGCGATTCCGAGTTGAACCTCTGAACATAGGATTTGAGGTTCTCGTGGGGTCCCTATTTCACATTTAGCAAGTGATAACTCGACTTTCTGTACGTTTGAGCTCCTATAAAGTGAGACACAAAGGATGTGGATAGCTCCTTAAAGGAGGATATCGAGGCTGGGGGGAGCCTATTGAACCATGCTAAGGTTGAGCCCTTCAACGTGATGGCAAAAGCTCTGTAGCGCACTGGATTCTAGTATCCATGCAACTCCATCTTTTTCTTGTAGGTGTTGAGGTGATCTACGAGATCCTTTGTTATATCGAAAGTGTCTATTTGCGGTATTTTGAATTTCATAGGGAGGGAAAAATGCAGCACTCCAGTGGTGAACGGAGATTCAGTCTGTTGTACCAAGGCATCCATCGTAACTAGAGTCTTGCCTCTCACGGCTTCTTTCATGTGGCTGAGTTCTTGCCGGATACCCTGGAAGCGTTGCTCCCAGTATTGTTCTCTCGTTTCCCATTAATAGGGGAAAAAATCGTTTCTCTCACCTTCTTCGTTCTGACTCTGTCCTTCGTCGTTGTGGCCATTCCTGGGGGTATGCGAGGTTCTGGCCCCATGGTTTGACTTTTTTTTCCTTCTTCGTTAACTTCTCTAAGGGGGTCGAGGTGTGGTTGCTCCCTAGGTGGGAGGTTGTTCTGGCCTTCTTGAGCCTATCGTGCCTTATGTGGGCGTTGCAAGAGCTGTAAAAGTTCTTCGTTTTGCTTCAGCAAGTGTTGATTGGAGAGCGCGAAGAGCCTCCATCTTGTTATTCATGGGGAGACCCCCCACTGGGAGATTGGTCCCCTGGATGCTCTTGGGTTGTCTGCTATTGGCAACTTCTTGTTGATCTTGCACCCATGGTAGATTTGTTTGACTTCGGTTCATGTTTCGTGTTGATACCATCAATCACTGAAAGATCAATTTATTTATAACAGGAACAGTCGTTCCCACAGATGGCGCCAAACTGATAGTGTATTTCATTGTGATGCAATTTTGTGATGACAAGTAAATAAAAGAAATAATATTAGAGTTATTGGGATCTGAGCTACTAGACTCAAGGGAATGATATTGAGAATTGTTGGGGAGTCGAGGAATTAACACAGTAAAAATATAGTAGTTCACCAGCTCGAGAGCTCGGCTAATCCACTTTTCAATGGAGATTTTTGCTCATTCCTTCACTATTTACTATACCAAAAGGTTTACATAATGTAAGATGTGATATTAGGGTTCTGCCCCTCTGTTAGAGGCGTTACATAGTATTTATAGGGGTGACCCTTTATCTATGAGATCTGATCCGTGATCCTTGTCATTTATCCGAAGAATTCTCCTTGATCTTAGGAGAGTATCTTGGTTGGTTGAAGATTTTGTGCCTTGAGTGTTACTTTAAACTGCATGTCGAGTTCTTTGTAGTATCCGGTTACTTCCTCATTACTTCAACTTATTATCTCGCTTGAGGAAAGTTCTAGCTCTGATTNGTGTGCCTTGAGTGTTACTTTAAACCGCATGTCGAGTTCTTTGTAGTATCCGATTACTTCCTCATTACTTCAACTTATTATCTCGCTTGAGGAAAGTTCTAGCTCTGATTTTCTGAGCTCTGCATAACTCTGACTTTCTGAGCTCAGCATACCTGACCTTCGTGCTTGACCTCCGTTCCCGAGCTTCTGAAGCTCTGGTTTTCTGAGCTCTACAACTGATGATACTCAGAATGATTCCCGAGCAGGAGTTCGGGAACGGAGGTCAAACATGGAGGTCAGGTATGCTGAGCTCAGAAAATCAGAGTTATGCAGAGTTCAGAAAACCAGAACGAGCAAGAGCTCGGGAACGGAGGTCAAACATGGAGGTTAGGTATACTGAGCTCAAAAAGTCAGAGCTATGCAGAGCTCGTAAAACTAGAATTAGAGCTTCCCTCAAGCGAAATAATAAACTGAAGCAATGAAGAAACAACTGGATACTTTAAAGAACTCGACATGCGGTTTGAAGTAACATTCAAGGCACAAAATCCTCAATCAACCAAGATACTCTCCTAAGATNGAGCTCGTAAAACTAGAATTAGAGCTTCCCTCAAGCGAAATAATAAGCTGAAGCAATGAAGAAACAACTGGATACTTTAAAGAACTCGACATGCGGTTTGAAGTAACATTCAAGGCACAAAATCCTCAACCAACCAAGATACTCTCCTAAGATCAAGGAGAATTTCTCAGATAGATGACGAGGATCACGGATCAGATCCCATAGATTAAGGGTCACCCCTATAAATACTATGTAANCCAAGGAGAATTTCTCGGATAGATGACGAGGATCACGGATCAGATCCCATAGATTAAGAGTCACCCCTATAAATACTATGTAACGCCCCCAACAGAGGGACATAACCCTAGTATCACATCTTACATTATGTAAACTTTTTGGTATAATAAATAGTGAAGGAAGGAACAAGAATCTCAATTGAAGAGTGAATTAGCCGAACTCTCGAGCTGGTGAACCACTATATTTTTACTATATTAATTCTCCAACTCCCCAACAATTCTCAATATCATTCCCTCAAGTCTAGTAGCTCAGAATCCAATAACTCTAATATTGTTTCTTTCATTTACTCGTCATCATAAAATTGTATCACGTTGAAATACACCATCAAATAGCATCAAATGAAAACCACCCCCGATATAATAGAAACCAAACCATTTATCTTTGATTCTATATAGATTTCAATTTAAATTAATAAAAAAATCATAAAATTGTACCATTGAATTGTTAAATTGGACCTCCCGATTAGGGAAGGAACAAAAATTCCCGACTAACATATCAACAAACCTATGACAATGATAAATTCGAAGACTTCTCAATTTAAACCTAAAATCCAATGATTTTCTTTTCATATTTTAATTCAAAGTTTTTCATGGATTATTTATGGTCTAATTCGTAGTTGGTTGATTTGATTGACATGCTAACTTGGTGCAACGCAAGGAGGGGGGGGAGAGAGAGACAACTAAATTGGAACTAGGGGTGTTAAGAATATTCCCCCCCCCCCTCCCTTTAACAATAAACTTGGTAAAGACAAACAAACACACATGCATGTGTTTTTTTAGCTAATAGATACTTTACTAATTGTCCCTTTATTTAGTTAGAAAATTTGGGTATTCTTTAAACCATCTGTTTCATAATAAAAAAATACATGATACGACTCATTTATACACAATTGATACACGATATTAATCCGATATGATACGACTCATTAAATAAAAATTATTAAACGAATAGGATATAAATAAAATATTTTTTAACACGAATTAATTAACACCCGCCAAGAATCTGGTTCACCGGATACAACAACATTTGTAATCCGATCTCCTTCACTTTATTTTCGTAAAATAAATAAATTATACTTTAACCTCTAAATTATCCCATAAACTATTACATTTTTTATATTTTTCAAATAATTTCACATTCTCTCAAACACAAATATTTGATATCTTTTTGATATAAATTGCAAATGTGTTAGGGTAAAGTACAAAGAATCAGATAATATTGGGGGTAGAATAACATAACTTCATATCAACTTTGTAAAGGACGCTAATAATTGGGACGATATGAAACTAATCATAGTAGAGGGTATAATGTGAATACTGGTAGTTGAGTGCAATAATATGAAAAAGAGTCATAATTTACTTGGGTCTCAATTGTGTCGTGTTGTATTAATTTCGTGTTGTGTCACTTTCGGTCGTGTTTTTTTTGTGTCGTATCACTTTCGGTACGTGTTGAGTTCGTGTTAATAAAAAATTATTTAATTTGACAACAACTATATAATATTATTTAAAAAATTATAAAATTTTTATTTTCTATCTATAATACTCATAAAATAATTATTTTCTATCTACAGTACCCATTAATCGTGTTATTTATGTCGAACCTTAATTTGACTCATTTATTTTTCGTGTCAACTAATCGTGTTATTTTCGGGTTCGTGTTAGGTTCGGTTCGAATCAAGTTCGTGTTCAAGTCAAAAATTGATACCCCTATAATTTACGGGGTTCAAGTGTAATTTTCCTTTGTAGAACTCAACTTTGCCTTGTCAAAATAACACTCTGTCTCTCTATCTGTATAAATCCCTTCAAACAAACACTTTCTTCTTCAACCATTCTCTGATACACACTTTTCGTAATCTTAACCGCCATTCTTTCGTACCCAAAACCCTAATTTTCTCTCTCCCCCCTCTCTCTCGACGTATATATCCATGTATAGTTGTATATGTGTATGGATATAGAGAGGAACGATGGAGGAGAAAGACGCAGAGCTTCTCTCCAAAGTCGCTGCGAACCATTTATTCCTAGCTCAATTCGAACCCTTTCGAGCCACCATCTTGACTCTCCGGTCACGAAACCCAGAACTCGCCAAAGCTATCCTCCAAACCATAGTTGCTCGGGGCGGCCGATTCGACTCGGTGCTCTGGTCCCACTCATGCTCGTCCCCAGCTCTCCTTACATTCCTCTGCATCCTTGAACTTCTCCAATTCAACGAGCCCACTTCCCCTCTCTGGTCATTCGATGCCAATAGTTTACAATTACGCGTGGAATTTGTATTACATGTCCAAATCATGGTCAGCAGAGTTTCGGAGAGTCTCCGAAAAAGCATTGATTTGGAGAATATTGAAAAAAACGAAAAGGGTGTTGGTGACCTTGATTCGCAAGGTGAGATTTTGGCGGAAAATGAGGAATTGAAGAATGGGGATTTGCGAGAGTTTTTAAGGATTTTGGATACAATTTCGGATGTGGGTTTGGCTCGGTTGAAGCCGGATTTGGGTGTTATGGTCGAGGGAGAAAGTGAGGGGTTACTAGGAGGTGTTGGGAAAATTGAGGAAGAGGAGTTAATGTCTTACAGGTGGGTAATGTTGGAGAATGCGGACGTGTTCGATGCTTTGTCTGGGAATATAAAAAAGCAAGTTCAGTGGGCTGAGCATGATGATTCAGGTTTGGCCCTTCTAGTGCGTACGGAAGGGAATCGGGGAGAGGAGGCTGAGAGGGTGCTTAAGTTGATACAAAGGAGTGTTCAAATTGCACATATGGATGCTATTAAGGAGTGCTTGAAGGAGAGCGATCTAGAGGGAGCGGTATCTCATATTCGGTTTCTTCACTTGGATTATGGAGTTGACGAGACACAGTACCGGTACGCCTAGTTTTCTTCATGCTAAAGTGGGTGAAGTGTTAGTTCATGTTCAATACCTTAGTGTATTTTTTTAAACATTATTCCACTTCAAAATGTGTTTATTTCACTGTTCATTTTGCTGACAGTAATTATATCACATAGATAACATTAGAAATGGATAAGTAAGCTGGATGGTTGTGCCGATCATCTGCAGTGTTGTTTCTATAGTGGCATATTTAGCTTCTAAAATAGAACATTAAATTATGCCTTTTTACTGATCTTTACTTAGGAGGAAGGAGAAGGTTCAAATGATGTTGGCAAGTGACGTAAGTTATGTAGTGTTCCACCTATTTAAAGATCAAGTGATGAGAGCTATCAATTAACTATGACTGTTTTCTTAAAACATTGCATTCTATGGGAATTTGGGTGCTTTGACAAATGACAATGGGTTAGTGAGAGCATTGGTGCAATAAACAAAGCTTAGACATTTGAAAGAATATGATTAACATACTAAAAAAATTGACAAATGACTACTTCTACTATGAAAGCATATATAACTATTAGGACTATTCATGTCAAATTTGTACTTGGAATTACTAACAAAAACAAAAGATGAATAGAGGTTTTGCTAAAGAAGAGGAATTGAGAAGTTGAGAGCAATCATTATAATTTTGTATGTTTGCTACACATTATTTATGTATAAAAATCAATGATTATTGACAACTATGATCTTTAGTCTAGATTCACTCTAGTTCACTAAATATAAGATTTACTTGTCATAATGTATTGATTTTCTCATGAATAGTACTATAATTATTTTTATATTTGAAATAAATTATATAATTTGATATGTAAAACATGATTATTTGTTGTAAGTCCCCAAAGTGTAGAAATGCCATGTCCATGTGGCCATGTCTTGTCGTTTTCATGTTCATGTCTATATCTGTACTTCCTAGATTTGAAAATATTTACACTGACAAGCTCTTACGTATAAGAGTAAGCTTACATGCAACCAGACCATCGTGTTTCTGTTACTTGCATTTTTTTCCTCCTAAAAGTTTGTAAAACAAGTAATTTCCTGTGACATATTCACTATTCTTTTGCTGCCCTAATTATCTATTCATACTCTCTCTGATGTTTCTAATAGCATGATTTTGCAAGATCTCCTCAAGATGGTTAGGTCAGGAAAGGCTGAATATGGAGACACTTGGCTTGTCATGCGAGATAAATTTTTGTCAATATATGGAGAAGCTCTTTCATCAAATTGCACACGCCTTATTCAATTGATTCAGGTGGTGATGCTTCTTTCTTGATAGAGTTTTTTTTTTCCTTTGCTCGAACAAAGTTTTGATGCTGCAAAATTAGTTTGTTACCATTTCTTTTTTCTAGTAAATGTTTGAGATGTGTCAACCTTACTTGTTATCCTCATCAATGCTTATAGATGTACTAGTCATTGCTCCTGCCCGAAGATACTATATAATAAATAAAAAAAATTTAAACAATTGCCCAAATTCAAAAGGAATGACGTAAAAATATTCATACGAATTCTTCTTTTAAAATAACTCAAAATATATCATTGACCATATTTTTCATATTAATGGAACTTTTATAAAAATATATAAACCCATTGAAATTTACAATCTTTAAGCAATAAATAAAATAAATAAAATTTTGCTCATTTATAAGATTCTCGAATTTATCACCTCTACTACCACTCAATCCAATAATACAACATAATTATAAACTTAATCACCATATTTCCAATCCACCCTATCCCCATGTAATAACACTTTAAGCAAACAAAAATACTAATAAAATACAATTAAATTCACAATCTTTACGCAATAAATAAGATCAACCAAATTTTGCTCATTTATAAAACTCATGAATTTATCACTACTATCACTATTCAAACCCAATGACACAATATAATTATAAATTTCGTCACCAAATGTCTAATCCTCTGCATATAAATATATATAGAAAAACACTCACACACATTTCTTTTTTGATTACCAACAAATACTCCTAATCAATAACTGCATTTATTAGAAATACAATAATTCAAAATTTTAAGATAAAATAATAATAGATTAATGTTTAATTAAAAAATAGGGTAAAAATCACGGACATTCCCTGAATTTTGANTAAAAATGTGTTTATTTCATAAAAATTAAGTGTTTGAAACTAATTTAAGTGACTTTCGCCTCAAGTCAAGCCTTTTTTTCCCTCAAATTTAAATTTATTCTTGTATAAATTGATGTTAACCTAATAAATATGTTGAATTAATAAATTATTTAGCATATCTTTATAAATTAATGGATTGCATTTGTGTTTCTATGCGTTTCCATATTTTTTCTGCGTTTCCATTGCGTTTCCGAAATGTTTCCGAAACGTTTCTATTTTTGAGTTGACCGAAACGGTACTTCGAAACGAAATTTTGATCCTTGCCTCTGCATATAAATATATATAGAAAAACACTCACACACATTTCTTTTTTGATTACCAACAAATACTCCTAATCAATAACTGCATTTATTAGAAATACAATAATTCAAAATTTTAAGATAAAATAATAATAGATTAATGTTTAATTAAAAAATAGGGTAAAAATCACGGACATTCCCTGAATTTTGACAATATTACACAAATACCTCCTGACATTATATAAATAACACGGAGGCCCCCTCGGTCTCCCTTCCGTCAATATTACTAAGAGAAATTAATAATTTCATTCCAAAAAACTTTATTATTTTTACAATTGTCCTTCTCCAAATTTAGTACAAAAAAAATTAAAAATTTAATAAAATCAAATAAAATTTGATTTAGTACTCAAAAAACTTATATAATTTAGTACTCCAAAAAATTGATTAAATCAATTTCAATAATAATTTGATAACAATAAAAATTAATTTGATATTAATTCGACAAATTTGAATATAAATTGAATAAAATTAAATGTCAATTTTTGATAAAATTATATATTTATTTAAAATGTAAGGTTCATTTCTTGTCAAATATTATTTGGTGTTTATAGTCAATGTGTTATTTTTTATTTACATTAACTGTTATTTACAAATTAAGAAGTAAGTGACAAAATATATGCCGTCAGATATATAAAATTTTTTAATTAGTTTTATGGAATAGATAATTGCATAACATGTAGTTTCATCTATTTTATGGAGTAAATAATAACAAAAATAATACCCGAAAAACAAAAAAAGAAGATAATAGTATGAGAGAGGGGGAGAGAGAGAGTAAGATAGATATAGAGAGAGTTTTATGAGAGATGAAAGTCTTAGAGTTGTAAAATGAATGAAAGTTCAATTAAGATGATCAGATTAAAATGATTTGAGCTGCGAAAAGTTCAAGATAAACAATCTAGCTACTTTATTATATAGATAGTTGTTTGTATTTCCTGGCTGCTTGTTATTTGATAAAGTTGCACTCCTTTTACGAAAATTAAAGATTATGGAGCTTATCATGTTTTGACATGCTTGTTATTAAGCATATATGTTGGATCAAGGTCTAGACCATTCTACTACGAAAAATTATACCTATTATTTTGTTTCATTAAGTTGCTTTTTGTAAGGAAAAAAATTTCTCCTGGAGGATATCTGTCTAAATAATCTGCTCCCGTGCCGTCTTAAATGTGGAATTTAATTAATGTTTATGTTAGAACGATCAATTCAAAACCAATTGGCAATTAGTGGAGAGGTTTGTGCACAAGGCTCATCTGCTAACTTGGAAGCTATTATTTTATCGAAGTGGGACAATATCTAGTTTCTATATATGTCATCCTATGTAAGGGGAGAAGCCCAAGCAAAGGGACTCTCAAGATTAAGAGAGATCCACAGGGCCCACTACTGGTTTGGGAGGTAGTATTTATCGATATGAGATGAGCTCTAATTCTTCCCCCTCGGCCCCCATTCTACACATGGAAAGGTAAGCAGAAGAACCAAAGACCAATTCAAAGGCATAGGAAGTGTACTTATGACACAAATAAAGGGGGAATTAATTACCACTTCAATGAAATTGATTCTTTTTCCAAACTTTCTGCAAGTCCAACTCTCATACCAAGTTTCAACATTCAATTCAAAACTAATTGACTATTAGTGGAGAAGTCCACGATGCTCATATACAAGTTTAGGATGCTATTTTATCAATGTGGGGGAAACTCGAACTATTTGTCATGTTCTTAGTTAGAAAGAATGGTTGTTGGTAGTTTTCATAATCCTGGGCGTCACAGGGAAGCCCTGCTCAATGCTGGGGGAATGTATTTCTAAGTATGGGAACTGATACATCTCAGTCCACCTTGATGACCTGTGAAGAAGAGAGATTTGTCAAGAAGAAGAGGAGTTTTGTCAATGCATTCACGGCCCTGAAGGTATGTGGTCTATGTGGGCACTTCCATTAACAATCTGACTTCGAGTTAGCATTTTAGATCTGTCAACATTAACTTTGAAGCAAGGATGGAAGGGGGAGTTCACAGCTGCCTCAGTGCTTGAGCTGGCTTTCAAATTTCTTTTAAACATTGAGGATCCTTTGAGAACTTGGGGCACTGGAAGACCAACATGAAGTCATAAATTCATCTGCCATAAGAATGTTGTGGTATGAGTAATCAGTAAAAGGCCTTGCTGCCTACTTCTTTGGTTTTCAGATGAGGGAACAATTGTCCCAGGATCCCTTTTTCTGACCAAATGTCGCGAGAAGATTCCGAAAAACTTGGATCAGAAGATCAATGACTACTTCAATCTCTGAAGGGTACTTGTTTCTCTAAAAATGAAAGATGCGAAGAGAGCAGCAATGGGGGCATAAGGCTTATTTGTTTTGCAAAATACCTAGGCAAAGGATTTTTTAATAGGAGCTGTGCCCTTCAGAGATCGACCAGAATCGGATCTAGGTTTTCAGATCAGTTGTGCTTGTGATATGGGAAAGAAGATAGAAGAAAATTAAGAACTCACTTTTGTGGGCTGGAAGTTTCCTTTATTGTGTGGTTTCATTTCCCGTTGCCTACCATCTTGAATTTTATCACCTTGCCTGATGGGCTATGAAGTTCTTGGGGAAGGCCAGATCTTCTTTTGCAGGGGAAGCTGTCAAGTCCTGACCCTTCACTGTGCAATATTTTTTGCTTGAGGCTAGGCCCACTATGACTGTAAAACATGACGTACAATTACGGTTCCCTCGCTTTTAAAGTATTTCATGCACACGTCACTAAAGTGAAGTGGGACAAATGGTTCCACAGATACTTTTACAAACTTAGTTTCTATTTGTCTATTGAATCATTATATTTGGAGGATAAATACTCTTAGAAGTGGTTTTATGTGGCCTTTATGTCATGATGAGCTTCTTGTTCATAGGCTCAACGCCCAAGTTTGATTTTGACTAAGTTTTTCTTTCAGGGAGCAGAACCAAAATTTTAGGTTAGAGCGGGCAAACATGAATTTTTTTTTTATCAATTAATCTATAAAATTTTTAAGTTTAATTATCAGAATTATCTTTCATTTAAGATTAAATTGCTGTATGAGAAATAAAAAAAAAATCAATTATGTGTCGAACCACAATACGACATTTTTCCAAAATACCTAATTCATCTATAATTGGTTTATATGCTAATATTGTTTATCAATTTACTTTCATGTTTACAATCAAATAGTCCACAACAAATCATTCTTCATTTTATTGTGAGGCCGCTAATTTAGACCATTATTCATCTTCTTGAGGAATTGCTTCTTTCACAATGCAGAAAACACTCTATTGGGTTAGGTCAAATTATAACTTGCATTTAATTGCATTTTACTGGATTATGGATCCGTAACTTGCTGAAGAAGAGTTAGGAGCAGCTATGCTATATTTTTTTCACACTGTCCAAAGGTGTTTTTACTGGATTAGGAAGATTAGTGGTCCATTGATACTAAAAATACTAAAGACAGAAAAAAAAATTTGAACCACTAGCCAAATTTCCAAAAAATCAAGAGGGTCAATGCATTAAAGTGAAGGAGTTCATGATTCATTTAACACTGTATAAAGGGTAATTCTCCAAAGTCCAGTGGGGGCAAGTGGCCCCCCTCCCATTCCCATATAGGTAGCTCCGCCCCTGTTGATGAAGTGTTCCTGTGATCTATATATAGTTTTGTGGATGTTTTGGGGGAATTTTTATCCTGTAGCCTAGATTGTTGATACCTTTTGTAGGTTCTCTTTGTATGTTTGTACATAGATGCATTGCACCCTTATCTTTTGTGCTTTGTAATGGTTCTTTACTTGATAAGAAATATGGAAAAAGAAAAGAAATGTGGCGGTGGGGATGCTGGCGCCAACAAAACCACAACAGTACTCTAGGCCATTTGGTTGGTCCAAATTTTGCCGGTTAATGGAAGCAAAATAGCTTGTTCTCTTGAACATTATTTTTTGGATGGAAACTTAATTACGTATGCACTCTCCGAATTTCAAACAACTTGCATGTTTTTTACTTTATATTTTTCCTATAAATGTGAGAATGTTTAGCTATTCTGGAAGCAAGTTTCCTTCTTATCAGAAGAAAATATCTGGGCACCAGATTTCTTGATACATGACAAACGCATACGTTGGTGTAAGTTAGAGTCTAGAGATCCTTTGTTTTTTTATTATGAAATTCTTTTGGTAGTTTTCGGGACGCTTTGTGCCTTAGGTCACTTCTTTTTTGATGGAAAAATTTCTTATGAGTGCTTTTTGCCCTCATATTGGCCAGTGTTCTATCCTGTTTGAGTGTCTTGACTGTGGGTTAGAGGCTGGTCTTTCTTGTTTTGATTATGAGATAATCAATAAAAACCTTTTCATTAATATTGAAGAAGACTTGGCATGAGGGACGAGTCCTTCAACAAAAAGAATGCAAAAGGAAACATAAAATAATAAACTAAGAAATTGCAATTCGTGTGCGGGTTTCCATTCCGTCCTGATTAACAACCAAGGAATTCCCAGAACTGAGGGCAGGAACCCAAAATGAAGCCAAAAGAAATTTTTTTTCTCATACGCAATCCGCCACTTCACATGTGTCTTAAAAAATTCTTGCATTTCTCTCATCCCAATTCGTGCATAGAGGCTGGTATTTCAGTTGGCGTGTTCTCCTGCCATTTCTTTTTGATGTGCACTCCTGATATAAAACTCATCTTCTCTCTCCTTTCCTCTTCATACTTTTTACTCCATGGATAATCTATGTGGATCATTTCATCTTTGTCTTCCAGTTCTGTTTGCATAATTCTTTTTGTTATTAATGGCATATACACGTGTTTGACAATTGACAACTTTTTGCATATTTCAATACATGAAGAAGGGATAGCAAGAAATCAGTGCAGTTTACAGCTCTGAAACTGTTGATTGTTGGTGGATGAATACATGATAATGTATATTTATAAAGCATATAATGTTGTGTAGAAGTATGGGGAAATACTTAATTTATGGTAATTGATTTGAATCTTATGTTCAGCATATAGATCTTAGCAGGTTTGAAATTTAGCATCTGTATTGGTGTATGGTTTTTTACAGGCTATTCAGGATGAACTGCTCTCTGAAGAGATTGAGACACACAGAGCCTCTGACAACAATCAGACTCCACCCCCTCTTGAGCGTCTACATAATTCCATTGCGAAACTGAAATCTGAGACAAGTTTAGACAACCAAACGGCACCATCGAATATGGCAATTTCTACTTGCAAGAGAGACATGTATCATTATGCTCGTGTTTCTGGATTGTATGTGTTGGAATGCATCATGGATACCTCTCTGTCTGCTGTCAAGAGGGAGCAGCTTCAAGAAGCTAGCAATGTATGTCCAGTATTTGGTTTAAAATTGAGTGTACCATGTTATGTTTAAGATTGAGGTTGCAGAATACAAGTGAGATTTTTGTTTTGATATGAAGCAGTCATTTATTTTCTCGTTATTGTTTTGCTGGTTTAATTTCATTAACGTCTAGAATTCCAATTGCGTATAGTTTCTCTCATTGTTCCCCCGCCTTCAACCCCTGGTAGCTGTTATGGGTTGGGATCTGCTGTCTGGCAAGACAACTGCAAGAAGGAAACTGATGCAATTGTTGTGGACAAGCAAGTCACAAGTTTTTCGGCTGGAAGAGTCCTCTCTCTATGGTAGTAAATCAGATGAGGTACTAATTTGGTCTCCTGAAAATACATACATTATTTACAGTGGATCTACTTGTACACATGCAGAATTAAGCAGCACCATATGATAATGCTTATTATTGATTTTGGCAGGTATCGTGCATCGAGCAGCTTTGTGATTCTTTATGTTATCAGCTTGATCTTGCTTCCTTTGTTGCCTGTGTCAATTCTGGCCAATCTTGGAGTTTGAAATATTCTTTACTGTTGTCTGGGAAAGAACTTATAGAACGAGGAAATGAAGGTGCCCATTGGGATCCGTTTGTTGAAAATTTTGTGCTGGAAAGGCTCGCTTTTCAAAGTCCCCTTCGGGTAAGAGTAAGACTGTACGTTGTACGATAGGATGGATTCTTCCATTTTATGTGCTTTTTAAAGCAGAATATGACGTTATTCCAATCCAATTTTTTTAACTAATTCTATGCTAATTTTTTTAGCAACTTTCTTACAATGTTTACAATCGAAATGTTGTGACAAAATCATCCTTCATTTTATTATGAAGCCTAATTGAGATCAATTTTCAGGTTATTGAGCAGTTGATTCTTTGACAAAGCAGATACAATCTTTTTGTTTAAGACATTTTACAATTTTTGTTTAATTGGGTTTTATTGGATTATGGGCCTTTAACTTGTTGAAAAAGAGTCGGGAATCTCTAAATTTGATTTGCAAAAAAATTGTTGGCAGTGTAATAAATAATAAAAGTGATATTAGTTTTCGTCACACATATATATATGTATATTTGTATGGATCAGTGAATTTGACATTTGTGTCATGCAGTCCAAAAAATAAATCATTTGTTATACTGGATTAGGAAGGTTAGTGGACCACTGATACTGAGAAAGAAAAAAAATTAGGACTACTACCCAAATTTTGGAAAAAGTTCAGGGGGGCTAATGTATTAAATTGAAGAGGGCCATGATCATTTAACACTAGCTATAGAAGAATTATTCAAAGTTCAGTAGGGGCAAGGGCCTCTGCTTCCTTTCCCTTAATAGAGCCACTTCTCTTATGTGGAGGTTTTAAAAATGTTCGTAAACTGTGGTAGCACTGCAGAGTCTAGCTTTTGTTGCTAAATGCATTTTCCTGATTTTTGCAGGTTTTGTTTGACGTAGTTCCAAGCATAAAATTTCAAGATGCCATCGAACTGATTAGCATGCAGCCGATCACTTCTAATCTAGCAGCCTGGAAGAGGTGCGAATGCAAGTTTCTTCATGTGGTGTAGTTGTTTCTGGTCACTAATAGTTCACTAGTTTGATTCAAGTTTGACTATTAACTTTTAGCGATATGGTTGTCTATGTTGTATTGTGTGTTTGGTTGAATTCTTGTCTTATTTTAGCATTGATGTGTTGGCAGAGAAGTGGGATATCCCGTATTACATGCATTAATTGGAGTTGCAATCATAGCTGCGCACTGGCATGTTTTAAATTTCCTTACTGAATCCACTAGATTCACACTGTTTCTCTCTGCAAATATGGTTATTTAATTGTAACTTTAGATAATGTGTATGTGCCTAGCACAGTATAAATTTTAAAAAGAAACAGTGCTGCTGATGAATGGTTTCTGTTCCTTCCAATTGTTGAAGCTTAAATTTGTAGCTATTTGTAATTGTACAGTGTTATAATTGGAGCCTTTTTTTGACTATTGGGCTTTGTGATTCATTTACATTCATTCTAATAATGTCCATGAATTTCTTTTGATAGGATGCAAGATATCGAACTTATGCACATGCGTTATGCTCTGGAATCTGCTGTTCTAGCACTGGGAGCTATGGAAAGGACTATGACTGATGAAACAGGAAGCCATCAAATGGCTATATTCCATTTAAAAAATCTGAGGAAGCATCTGGATGCCATCAACAATAAGCCACGCAAGGTTATATTTGGTTTGCGTTATTCAAACCTATTGTACTGTAATCTTGTTGTGGATTGTAGTGATTGTGGTAATCTTTGTTCAATTAGGTTAATAAGGTAGCAAGGCCAATAAGCACCTTAGCTGGGAGACAGTTTGTCTTCGACATTATATGTGGAATTCTAGTTGGCCTTGCATGTGTGATATGCAACTTAAGGGCTCAAAAAGCAACTTGAGGGCTGACTATTTGCATTATTACGAATGATAAAAATTCAGTTGTGAATTCAAACCGAGCTTTGAAGTGGAGATGTAATGGGTTGGCTACATGAATCCTATTCTATCAAGGGCCATATTTTTGTTAAATCATAAGTTATCATGTCATTTTTCATTCTCTCATTCAAAGTTAATTTCGGTCTACCTTGCATTGCTACCTCTACCCCTCGCATTGATGTGATAGGTATCCCATCAATCTTCCTAACTGGTTCAAATAGAGATTCTCTATGATTGTGTTTGATAAAACTGAAACCTGAAATCTGAAAACTGAATGCTGAATTTTTAATTCGTAGATTGTTGGGTACCCACTGAAATTTAAGTATTAAATTGAACCAAATTGTTTGATAACTACATTGAGTTGACGTCTGAAAATAAATTAATTTTCAATTTTATCATTTACAAAGAAATAGCTGAACTAGAAAATAATTGAACAATAACAAATGAAACAATACACATTAAATAATTGAACAAATAAACTATTAACCAATGACAAAGAAAGAATAGAATAATAAGAAATTGAATAACATATTAAGTGAACATTAACTAATAAATATTCAAAAAATGTGTACATGTGTTCGATTGTGAGTGTCTTTGCATGTGATTTGTGTCTTTGTGTGCAAGGTGTGTGTAGTGTGTGGGTGCAGTGTGCGCATGTTATTGCATAAAGTGTGAGTGTGTGTGTGATCGCTAAAGAAAACGATGGGAAGAAGGAACGGGGAGGATTGAAAAAGATAGATAGATTGGGGGGTTTTGGAGAGTAGATTAATTTGAGTTTGAATAGGATTGTAAAATACTTCGGGGTAGATTTGTCATATTGTATTTATTATTAAAGATATTTTTGTTGAACTTTCAAAATTAAGTAAGGGATCTTTTACTTAATATTTTAGTCTATTTTTAAGGAACACTTAATAGATTAAGATATTTTAATTTTAGTTATCAAACATACTTAATTAATCAGCGTCGAATATATTTTTTTTAAGTGTTGAATTTGGGTTAACAAACACACCCTGTATTCATGTTTAAACCACCTAAATCGATTCTCTTCATTTATCTTCGAGTGGTCATTCTCCTACCATTTCATGTATATCCTCATTACTAATTCTATTTTTTAGTGTCATTGCATCCTCGTTTCTATTACACTTAGATTTTGAGGTTGTTTTTTTCTTAATTGTATACCTCATAATGTGAAAAAGATACTTTTCACAAGACAGTTATTAGACTAGTGATGTTTCATGGTAGACAACATGTTATCCACATCATACAACTTACAGTTTTTTGTTGCTAAAATCAACCAGGAAGTGTTCTGAAAATCTTGTTACTAAAGTAAGATACAACGTAGCCCATCAGAACTGTGGGCCCATCCTAGCTATTGCTTATATATTTTCCCCTCCCTTACTGACTTCTATCCAACGGAATGTGAAATGGTTACAATGTCCAAGTTCATGTTATGTATGACTTTGTTGTTACCTGCCATTGGATGACTTGTCCAACTTTCATTGGTTGTTGTAAACGCTTTATTATATTTATTTAATGATTTTTCTTATAAAAAATATTTTGAGAGCAGTTTGGAGTGTCCAATTTTATAAGGAAAAAAAATTCTGAT
Source organism: Ilex paraguariensis (assembly GCA_963454935.2). Classification (NCBI taxonomy): domain Eukaryota; kingdom Viridiplantae; phylum Streptophyta; class Magnoliopsida; order Aquifoliales; family Aquifoliaceae; genus Ilex; species Ilex paraguariensis. Next base: position 489,404 of record CAUOFW020004225.1, read on the forward strand.
TTGATTGACCTTGAGCTAGACAGTGTTATTGAAAGGTTCCCTAGGCTGCAGATAAAAAGGCTATATGAATGGTGCCTTCTCACTCGAAATGCTCCTATGGGGATTACCTGGGTTCCTCCTCAAAGAGCATCTTAGTGAGAATCGAACATCTTCCCTTCTCTATTAGGCTTCCACCTTATCTGTAGACAGTGAAAAGTGGTGTTGGTTTTTTTTTTTTTTTTTGGGGGGGGGGGGGGGAGTGGGG
>CAUOFW020004225.1:490092-502519 GCA_963454935.2 Ilex paraguariensis
TTTTTTTTTTTCTTTTGTTTGGGGGGGGGGGTGGGAGGTTAGCAGGCTCACAGCAACAAGGGTGGTTCGTGACTAATTGTTCTGCCCACTAAGTGATGGGAATATTTGCTTCAATAGGAGACTGCAAAGCATCACACTTTTGGGAAAGTTTTCTTGCCTCCAAGTGCTTAAGTAGTGCCAGTGGATGGAGTTCTAAGTTAGTTTATGGATCAATAAATCAGAAATTTGCCAGAACCAAGTGTTTTTCGTTACAAAAATATACTAGGGCACTGATCTTTATAACAGTTCAAATTGAGCATTATTTTTTTCCCTACAGGAGTGTTTTTCTGCAAATTTAGTGAATTGAAAAAAGGTGCAGAACCTTAACAGTGAATGCTTAGAGACGAGAACTCTTGGTAGGAAATAGGCATCATTTTTTTGTGGCTGATTGATGGTCATTTCTGTTTTCTTTTTTTAGTTTCACATAATAGTGTTTAGACATAAAAGTCATTAGATGCATGTCTGTTCCAAAAAAGGTGGCTAAGTTTTTGGAGAAGATGATGAGAATTTTTATGGGAAGGGAAGAAAGATCATCTTGTTATTAGGTGGGAAGTTGTGTCTAAGGCTAAACCAAAAGGGGGGTGGTTTCCATTGAAGCCTAATTCTTTGTGGCACTCTATGATCAAAAGTAAGTATGAAATCCATGCCAATGGTTGGAGCTCTAATGTAATGAGTCGAGGCTTTTTCGTTGTCCTTGAAAATTTATTCTCAAGGTTTGGATGAATTTAGAAAATATTTTATATTGAGGGTGGGAAATGGGGAAAGAGTCCTCTTTTGGAGGATTGGAGAATCATCCTTGGCGTCACGTTTTCCATGACTCTTTAGATTATCGGGGTCTCATAATTTTTCGGTGTCTAGGGTGTTTGTTTCTTATATGTCTTCCTTTCGTTGGTAGAATTTGGATTTTTTTTTCGTTATCTTAATGATCTAAATATTTTGGAGTGTTCTTTCTTTCTTTCTTTCTTTCTTTACTTGATTTGGTCTCTTTAGATCCTTCGGTTAGTGATAAAAAGTCTTGGCCTCTTGAGCCTTTGGGAAATTTTTCTTCTTGTTCCTATTTCCAATGGTTGATTCCAGTTTACTCCATTTTTGAACTTCATCCAGTGATTTGGAAGACAAGAGTACCCGTGAAGATGTAGGTGCTTTTTTGGATGAAATCTCACGGCAAAGTGAATACTTGTGATATGTTTCAAAAGAGAAGACCCAACACTTGTATTTCTCCTCATTGGCGTGTCTTGTATAAGAAAAGTGGTGAAAGTGTGAATTATTTGTATCTTCATTGCCCCAAAGCGTATTTCTTGTGGTATAAGTTGTTCCGGGAGGTGGAATTGGTGTGGGTGACTCCTCCTAATTGTGCATCTTTATTAGTTATGTGTTTTGATGGTTTTGGAAAGGTTAAGAAAGCTTTCACTTTGTGGGGATGTGCTACTTTGACCATTTTTTGGGTGTTGTGGATTGAAAGGAACAACATAATTTTTGAAGATAAGGAGGAGGAAAAACAATTATTATGGGATATATTGAAGTTTTTGGCTTCTTTTTGGGCCGTGGTTACTAAATGAGTTTTGTCACACTCTTTTATTAGTTCTACAACATAACTGGAAAACTGTTTGTAGATCTTAATTTTTGTTTTTATTTTGTTCTTGTAGGTGGATTTCTTATCCACTATTATTGTACACTTTCATTTTTCTATGGAATGAAATTTTGTTTTCCTATCAAAAAAAAAAAAAAAAGGATTGAAATTCTGTTTTCATCATTATTATAAGTAATTTCTGTTGTTCATCTCTGACCGGTTGGGTCTCTTTAAAGTCTAATCGTTTGGAGCTTGTTTGCAGCGGCATCAAGCATGTATATTTTCTTTATGCTTTCCATTCTCTTTATTCTCACTGCTATGCAGTGACGAATCTTTCATATGATGCAGATTTTGATGGTGAACCTTGTTGTCTCACTTTTACGTCTGGATGATTTCGCTTCTTGTGCTCCACCAGGGAGCCATTCTGAATTGTTAACTACGCATGGTGGTGAGCAATCTGATGTTGCTACTCGTGAAGGGGGAAATAAGATGGTTGTGTCATTTATGGGGCAACTGCTGGATATATTGCGGCAGAATCTACCTTCTGCTATATCTGAAGAGGAAAATGTATTGAACGAAAATGTATCCTCTGATGGTAGACAAGTGTTAGACTGGAGAATCTTGAATGCTAAACAGTTCATTGAAGACTGGGAATGGCGTTTGTCAATTTTGCAAAGTCTCCTGCCATTATCTGAATGCCAGTGGAGATGGAAGGAGGCATTGACTGTATTACGTGCAGCACCTTCAAAGCTACTCAATCTGTGAGTTATGATTACTGTTGTTAATAAATTTCTGCTCATGATTTGCATGCAAACGATGTTTATTTGCTTCATGAGAAAGAGGGTCTTGTTTTTATGTGCATGTTATTCACTTATTTGCTTTTTCTTCCAATGAGAAATGCCGTCTTTCATGTGCTCCTTGTGGAAAACATATCAAATGTTGGCTGAAGATGAGTTTCAGATCAGTCATGGTGTTTTTGTTTTGCAATTCTTTGACAGAGGAAGAGGGACTTTGTAAATTATTTGACGATGGTCTAAAGATCTTGCTGGCTTAGAAAACAGTGAAATTACGATTTCAGTTTTCTATTTTTACAGTCCTATATTGCCGACTGTCCTATGTGTGCATTTGTGCTCGCACCAAGAGAATGACCTTTTCAGACTAATTCTCTGAATCTTAGACAAAGACAATCTTTTCGCTTAGCTGTCAAATTCAGTGCATGGTTGCACATAATTGTACTGCAACTTTGTTAGGTTTGAACATCACTGCAAGCTTATAGTTCTATGTTATTCAAAGCATACTTAAACAATGAATTATATATACACATATATAGGTATACTTATAAAGATTGACTAGTGACAAGCAACTTCTTAACCTAGTAATGGGGGGCAGACATAAATGAAGACTTGACTAAAGCTGAAACTAGATATTTTCAATCTTTAGGGGTCTTGCATTGTATTTTTACTTCCAAAATAAGTCTTCGTTTAAATCATGTAGGCTGTGTGCTGTCTTTCTTTGTCTTCATTTTCCTTGCTCTTATAATTTCTCATGATAGTATGGTGTATTAAATGTTCAAGATAAATTAAAGACAGATTGAAGGTTCTAGGTTTGATGTCTGTTTACTATGCAGTTGCATGCAAAGGGCGAAGTATGACATTGGAGAAGAGGCTGTTCATCGTTTTTCCTTACCTCCAGAGGATAGAGCAACATTGGAATTGGCTGAATGGGTAGATGGTGCCTCTAGGAGAGCATCTGTATGATCCAAACTGATGACTGAGTAAACTCATAGTTTCTACTGGGCTGTATTGTTTTTGTTAGTTGCTTATTTTTTATTATGATAATAATACAGTACTTTTTTGTATTTATATAATTGATATTTTTAGTCTTTTTGTGTGTTCGATAGGGGGTACATATTGTGGTTGTATAGTTTTTTTTTCTTCTTGAGCTGATGCAAGGTTTATGCTTCTGCCTCTCAACTTTACCATCTGAATAAATTTTTGGAAGTGGCAGGTGTTGAACCTGATATGAAATTTTCTTGATGTCTAATTCCATGAAGTTACCAAAAAATTAAGCCAAGTGTCCATAAATTTGAAGTGTGTTCCTTTTTTCATCATGATACATTACTTTTGGAACGTCTTTTTGGGGCAAATTCTGACTGCACATTTTGCAAAATTCTACTCTTTTTTTTTGAAAACATGTGTCACTATTTACAGGAATGCCATTATCTTCACTAAAGAGATGAAGGAATATTCATTGTCTTGATCATGTTGCACAACCTCTTGCATGTGATATTAAGATTATCATGTTTTGGTGGGTATTTCATATGTGCTTCTAAGTCGAATCATTTCTTTTTTACAATATTTCATACGTGGTGTTCTTTTATACCTGGAATTGTGATCTTAGGCACCCAATATTGTTTAACCTAGTTGAATTTTTTTCATTTCTTCCTTTTGTCCTTTCCAAGGTGGAGGATGCTGTGTCCCGTGCTGCTGATGGAACCTCTGCTGTCCAAGCATTAGATTTCTCCTCTTTACGCTCTCAGTTAGGTCCTTTGGCAGCAGTAAGTGTGTATTTTTTTCTTCTCTCTCCTTATTTCAGTTTTTGATTATCTTTTTTTGTTAATTATTGGGTTATAGGCTGACATGTATGTATTTCTTGCAGATTCTTCTCTGTATTGATGTTGCTGCAACTTCTGCGAAGTTTGCTAATATGTCCCAGAAGCTTCTAAACCAGGCAATTTAACCTAAGTATTAATATGTAGATTGTATATGTGGATTCGACATTATGCTGTATGTCTTTTTTATGTGGACTTGACTTGCTTACTTGTTATATAAAACACCATGGAATAGTTATGTTCTCCTTCTACTCGAATGAAATGAGCAAGTTGGCTAATGGCTGCAGTTCTAGTCATTTGAGGACTTGATTTCTTTAGGATAGGGCCAGTGACTAAATGATGTCTTCTGGTGCATGCTGGATATTAGATTAACATTCTCTTTAATTCTAAACATGTTCTTCAGTTTCATAGCCTGTATAATGAGTCAGGCTTGCACAAATTACTTTTGATTGTGAACTTTCTCAGTTTTTTGTTGTGGCCAAGAATTTTTTGATGTAGAACTAGTGGAAAAATTTCATCCATCTTATTATATTCTCTGATTGCGGAAAAGATTTGTGGCTCTGCTTGTTTGTCTGCTTATGGAAAATAGTTGAGGATCGTATGTTTGATGTGTGAAATTTACTGTTGGGAATATGTGCCAGTGCATACTCAAATTAAGATGGATATAATCATTGCACTGGATTTTTCGAGCATTTTGAAGAGTATAAAGAAAAAGTTAGTTTCATGACACCGGTCACTGTTGACATTGGTTGCGTGTGCATGCAAGAAATCTTGGACAGTGTGATAAAATTTACCCAATTTTTTTTTACCATAAAGGTTAATCATATTTATGAGCATAATGATGTGTAATATTTTATCAAACCACTGGGGATGGAGGAGAAGGGTCAGTTCATGTATTCATATGGCTTCTCATTAACATGAACCTGCCCTATTTATTGGGATTTTACTTTGTCGACGTGTTTATTTTTTTTTTTTGTCCTTGCAACATAGGCTATGCTGTGGCATACGTTTTGCAACAAAAATTAAATAGAATGTGAAATGCCTGCAAAAGAAAGATAATTTGGAATTGTATTACTGAAATGGTTACTTAACCATGTAGGCAAGATTGGCCAATTGTGTTTTCAAGTGTCTTTTGGTGTATGTATTATCAAAGGACAGTTCTTTTTAGGTGTACTCCATGAATTCCACATGCCCCGTTTCTTGTTTTTTTATCCTTCCTTCCTGGAGAGGGAGAGAGAGAGAGAGAGAGAGAGAGAGAGAGAGAGAGCCCTTTAGTGGGCTGAGGGCCAAGTATATATCAAGTCATAAACAGTACAATTACATAAACATCTCCAACTTTTATAAGTTATAACTCAACAATTCTTTTTTCTATGACTTGGAGTCCCATTCTTGTCTCTCTGCCAGAAGTTTGGTGTTAGACGATATGCACTTTTGTGTTTATGGTTGGTTCTTTGAATTTCAAAGTGAACTTCAGAGCTTTAGGATGTTTTATCTTGAGACAATGCATGGAAATATGTCATATGCAGGCTCAGATTATGTTGTCCGAGATCTATCCTGGTGGTACTCCAAAGATAGGATCTACTTATTGGGATCAGATTCATGAAGTGGGGATAATAGCTGTAACAAAGCGCATCCTCAAGCGTTTACATGAACTATTGGAACAGGTAATACTGTAAAACTACCATTTTTTGGATTATGAATTCTTATCAGTTTTGAAACGGTTTCCAAAATGGCTCTGGATAGTTTTGTAACCTCATTTCCTGCTTTGCTGAGCTGGTATGGTTGGCATGCTTCATGTAGCATTGGAGAACATCATAATACAGACACATTGAGTGAATAGTATTTTGTCCCAATATTTACTGTGTTTCTAGCCATTGCTTTTCCTAAAATGTAATCTAGTAGATGAAAATAGGATGCCTTTTTTGGTCTAAATGCTTTTTTTTTTAAATGTGTTTGCTTTGTAAAAACTGCCTTTAGATTAGAGCGAGAGCATGTGAGACTATAGTGTTGTGCTGTCCTGGCATTTAGTTGAACACTGGAGAACTCTTGGGAATAAGATTAACTGCTGAACTAATAATGTCCAAGCACATCCACACAATAGACAAGTACTCAGAAAACCAATCGAAACAATCAAAAACCAGATCATTAGCGATTTTAGTACTCAGTTCTAAATTCCGAAATGACGGAAGTTAAAATCCATAAGAAATTGGGCAAAACTAAGGATTTTGTCCTTTAAAGTTGGATACTTCAAAAAGTGGGCTGAAGAAGATCTGAACAGATCAGACAATTAGGAATCAGATGATCCAGTCCCCTTTATGAGTCTTAATTTTGCAGAAAAAATTGGAGGAGATGATATAGGATGAAAGGGCAGCAAGAGGAGGGAGAATCAGGGATAAATCTGATCTGGGAATGCCAAATGAGCCTGGAATAGTTTTGAAATGCAGTCACCTGTGTAGAGTGNTGAGGAGATGATATAGGATGAAAGGGCAGCAAGAGGAGGGAGAATCAGGGATAAATCTGACCTGGGAATGCCAAATGAGCCTGGAATAGTTTTGAAATGCAGTCACCTGTGTAGAGTGCTTCCAGCCATCAGATTATGGGGTGTAAGAGGGTGAAAGAAGGACAAAGAGGAAGGAGAGGAGCAAAAGAACCAGATCAAAGGGAAAGAGAGGTGTAGGGAGAGAAAGTAATGTAGTCCAGATTCAAGAGAAGCTTGGAACTGTTGTAAAAAAGAAGCTCAAAAAGGCTGAAAGAAACCCTAGAAGGGCTGTAAAGAAAGTTCTCTACAATATGTATCTTAATTCACCAATAGATTCCCCCCACAATAGCTTCACCACCTTTTCAATAGCCTTTATTTTAGTTTACAGCTGTATGTATTGCTAATTTCCAACTACCTTAAGTTAGAAGTGACAGCTGGCCATTAGTTACTCCTTGGTTCCAAGATCATGCAGTCAAAAGTCAAATAAGATTCATTGGCTGACAGTAATTTAGCACACATTACAAACTAAAAACTTAAATAGATGGCCCAAATAAGGCCAACATATCTATCTAAATCTGAAATTCCACTGGAAAATTGGCTGCACCAGAAAGGTTATAGATGGAGATGTAGGAGCCACCATAGAGTTTCCATTTTGCCAGTGTGTCTATAAGTGTGGAGCAAAAAGATATCTATTTGGAACCCTTAAAAGAAAAGTTTAGCCTTTATTTCCTCCTAAGCCTATGTATCACCACGTCACCATTCTGAGTCTTAGAACGAGTGTTAAAATGTGGACAACCCCCCCCAATGTTGGGGTAAAATATTAAATCTAGATGGAATAGCAAACAAGAAATAAAATATGTATTTTTATTATGGAACGAAATGATATCTTTTAGGGTTCATTTGTTTAGCAAGAAAGTGAAAAAAAGAGGAAAAAAAACTTCTCATATGTTTGTTTGGCAAGAATATAGTTGAAAAAGGAAGAAAGATTATTTCCCCGTACACCTAAAAGTTGAGTGTACTCTTGGATTTGGATTTTTTTTCAAAATTCTGCATGGAAATTGAGCCTCCCCACTTTGTCCACAGTATAGCGGGTAGCTATTCTATTATGCCAGTCTCTGCCTCCATTCTTACCATCATGAAATCCACATCATTGCCTTCGTCCTCGATGTTGGTGCTGAACAATGTCGTAGCTCAATGATGCTGAACTGTTTAGACGCATTGACGATGTTTGGGTTGCTATTAATAAGTCAGACAGTGGTTGACAGGGTCAAAAAATGTCTGTGATTGGTAAAGGGCTTATAAGTGGGAGCTCTATTACTTGGGTTATATTCTTCTTCATCAGCTCATGGGTCAATTTTTTTGGGGTTAGAGGTGTGCCAATGGGGCAATATAAGCAAGGAATGCTTACTGCAAATCTTTGATGGAGATTAGTTGTCATATGGTACTTTCTGCAGGGATTGAATGCCTGGATGAAGCAGAGGTGAGTGAGGGGTTTTTGGTTTTATGTTAGGCTTAAACTGTTTTTTTCTCTTCTTTGTTTGCCAACTAGAGTTAAACTCTGATTTTGAGTTGTCATAAATTTGGCCTTTTGTTGAATCCTGGTAGAAGTTGCTAAGCTGTGAATTTGATACTTTGGTCACAGTAAAATATATAAATATTTTGCTTACAATTATTAGTGTTTTTTTATTTACATATTCATTTATTGTTATGAAATTTGCTCTGTTGTTGGATGTTAGATTGATAGGGAAATGGCAATTTAGTAATTTCAAGATTTTTTGTGCAATTTTCTACTAAAATTTTCATCATACCAAATACATATAAGAAAATATATATTCCTCTCTTTTCTTCACTTTCTATCGCTTTTACTTTCCACCATTTTTTTCTTCCAAGCAAATGGACCCTTAGGAACCCTTAAAGATACCTTTAGCCTTTTATTTCCCCCGAGCCTGTGTGTCTCAACGTATTCATTCTAAGTTTCAAGCCATGTAAGTAGTATGTGCATGACATGTGGCTACCTATTTAAGATGAGTCTTACAATGTGGACAACCCCCACAACAAAGGTGTAAAGTATTAAACGAAGACAAGATAATAAACGAATATGGAATAAAAACTTGAATGAAACTAAAATATAAGGCAAAAAGTGTGCCCTTCATAGAGCACACTGCTGATGCCAACTTGTTCTGAAAAGGCTTTGTTGAGTTGAGTTATATTTATGTATCTGTTTATCTACAGTCGTAAAGTATCATGAGATTGTTTTTGGAGAACTTAACATTTTATCTTCCTTACGACAATTAAACAATTATCTAAATAGTGGTCCTGTTTAGCTTCTTAGTTGTATATTCTACTTGCATATTGAGTCCAATATGCTTTGAGGGTAATATTCTGATCTTTGACATATTTATACAGGATAAACCTCCAGCTCTTCAGGCGATTTTATCTGGGGAGATGAGAATGTCTTCATCGAAGGATTTTCACAAACAAGGAAACAGGGAACGTGCTCTTGTTATGTTACATCAGATGATTGAAGATGCTCACAAGGGGAAGCGACAGTTTCTGAGTGGTAACTGTCATGTTACTTTTTTATTACTGGTGTTGCTGTTGAGCTATGAAATGGTCGAAGACAATGATGATGTTCTTTCTTTTTCCCTGTGTAGTATATGTGATCAGAGGCTTTAATGTTTCTTTATGCTTTGAAATTTCAGGTAAGCTTCATAATCTTGCGAGAGCTATTGTTGATGAAGAAACAGAAAGAGATTACATGAAAGGAGAGGGCTCATATTCAGATAGGAAGGCTCTTTTGACTTATGACAGGGATGGGGTACTTGGGCTTGGGTTAAGAGCATTGAAACAATCATCCTTGAGTTTAGCAGCTGGTGACAACAATACACATTCCGCCAGTTACGATGTAAAAGATACTGGGAAGAGATTGTTTGGCCCCTTAAGTTCCAAGGCCACAACATATCTTTCACAATTTATTCTCCATATTGCTGCAATTGGTGACATTGTTGATGGGACTGATACGACTCATGATTTCAACTACTTTTCGCTCGTGTATGAGTGGCCTAAAGACGTAAGATTTCCTTTTTGCAATGAAGTTATGTGTGTCTTCAAGATGAATGAACAAGATTCATTCTGCAGTCGGTGGTCTAGAGTTGCCAAGAGTTCACCGTAGGAATAATCTGAAGAAGTTTGGAAGATCAGGGAATTTCTGCTTTCGTGGAATATAATTTAGTAGTGGGGACAAAGTTATTTCTTGCCATGCAACAACAATTTTTTTTAAGAAATATGTAAGTGGATACAAATACCAAGAGACCATTGCAATGATCTGATGGGTGGATAAAATCAGTGGAAGGTTCTGGGAGTGTATCAAAAATATTTAGGGGACAATGGGATTAGTTTTGTAAAATGCTTCCATAAGTTATTTTCTTTGGATAAATATCTAAAAGTACTTTAATGGCATTAATCAAAAGTTCCTACAAGACCTCCTACTACAAAAAAAAAGAAATAAGAGAGAGAGAGAAGAAAAAACCTGTTATGAATGCATGTCAGCCTCTGCAAAAGATTTTGTGGGTGGGTCATTCTTGCCAACACATTGCACCTCTAGTACTTTGTTGAACTTTTTGTATCCAAGTCAAATGTACTATCACACTTCACATTGGCTTATATTCTTGAATCATTTCCCCTCATGCTTTCCATTTCGGTTATTGTGATTTTGAGTGGGAACACTTGGTTGGCTATTTTTGTTGGGCTTTGAAGCATGATGTGAATGTTGAGTTTGGTGTGTTTCATGTGCTGCTGACATATGTTTACTTGCCATATGCGTTTTGCTGCTGTGGTCCTTTCGAACACATCAGAAAAGGGGAAAGGAATCTTAAAGAAAGCGTAACTTTATACCCTGAACCCAAAATGCTGTTTTGAAAAACAGAGCCCAAAAGATGGCACATAAATAATTGACTATCACTATATCCTAAATTCTCTAAAAGACTTAATTCTGTACTATTTTGTCCTTTCTGTTTCTAATGAGCTCTTAATTTTTTAGATTTGTTCAAATTCCTCAGATAGTTTGTTGTTTTTCTTGAATTTATTCTATTTGTCATAAAATTTGTTTGTGCTTTGAAAATGAGGGATTGACTTCTTAAGAAACTGTCTTAGCAGGCTCTCATAGCAGGAAAATGTGTCAAAAGGGTTGATAGATAGCTAGTGTATTAGGTCCTTGTTTCTGCATGGTCCAACTTAGGCTAATTTTTACCCCACTTGGTTTACAGCTTTTAACTCGTCTGGTTTTTGACCGAGGTAGCACTGATGCAGCCGGAAAGGTAGCAGAAATTATGTGTGCTGATTTTGTACATGAAGTAATTTCTGCATGTGTACCTCCAGTTTATCCTCCACGATCTGCCCATGGTTGGGCTTGTATTCCAGTGACACCGACTCGTCCCAGGAGTTATCCAGAAAGTAATGTACTTTCCCCTTCATCTAGAGTAGCTAAGCCCAATTCTTATAGCCGTTCCTCAGCCACACCTGGTGTCCCTCTGTACCCTCTGGAGTTGGATATTGTGAAGCAGCTCGTTAAACTATCCCCAGTCAGGGCTGTCCTAGCATGTGTTTTTGGGAGCGGTATATTGTACCGTGACAGTGACTCAACTATATCTGGTTCCTTGGATGATGGACTACTGCAGACACCTGATGCTGACAGGCTATTCTACGAGCTTGCTCTTGATCAATCAGAGAGGTACATTTTTGAAAACTGTGTTAGCATAGTGGTTTGCTCTTGATCAATCAGAGAGGTACATTTTTGAAAACTGTGTTAGCATGGTGGATCATTCCTTCATCTGGTTTACATGATGATTTTGTAGTTTTCCTTTACCTGTTCATCAGCAGGTTCCCAACCTTGAACCGCTGGACTCAAATGCAAACCAACCTTCATCGAGTCTCAGAGTTTGCTGTAACGGCTGAGCACACAATTGACGATAGGTTGGATAAAGCTGTAGCAAAAACTGCTGTCAAGCGGTTCCGTGAACATGATAGTGATACTGAGTCGGAAGTTGAAGACATCACTGCCAGCACTAATGTTTCAACTGCACTGTCAGATGTTAAAAATCAAGGCAATGTGGTTCCCGAATCTTGGCATGATAGTCCAAAGTCTGAAGCAGCTGAAGTTGATTCAACAGTTTTCCTTTCTTTTGATTGGGAGAATGAAGGGCCCTACGAAAAAGCTGTGGAACGGTAATATGGTTTCTCCTTGGCTTTTTCTCCATATAATATCAGTGCTTATCTCATTGTCACTGCTTCGTCCTATTCAATGGCTCTTTTGAGCTTTCTTATTATCTTTTTCTTGAGTTTCCTAATTGCCACATCCTCGTAATGTTTGGAAATTCTGCAATTGAACTTCATGATTTCATGGGCCATACCGCCAAGTTAAACCAATTGGACTTCTCTCTCTTTTTTTTTTTTTTTGTTGGGCTCAGAAGAAGAATATTATTAAGGTAGAAAACTGAAAAAAAAGGTACAAAGTAAAATTGGAAGTAAAAAAAAAAGAAGAAAACAGAGAAGAGCACTAAAGATAATCACCTTCCAATTCTGTTGATAATCCAACAAATAGACTCCTCTGAAATTCTGTGGCTTTGGTCGGTAAAGAAGAAAGGAACGCGATTCCTTCCTAGGTTAGTGAAAAGAGGGAAAATTAAGCAATGACTTAAACAACTATCCGGACTCAAAGCTTAACAAGATT
>CAUOFW020004225.1:503523-552789 GCA_963454935.2 Ilex paraguariensis
TTTTTTTTTTTTTTTGTTGGGCTCAGAAGAAGAATATTATTAAGGTAGAAAACTGAAAAAAAAGGTACAACGTAAAATTGGAAGTAAAAAAAAAAGAAGAAAACAGAGAAGAGCACTAAAGATAATCACCTTCCAATTCTGTTGATAATCCAACAAATAGACTCCTCTGAAATTCTGTGGCTTTGGTCGGTAAAGAAGAAAGGAACGCGATTCCTTCCTAGGTTAGTGAAAAGAGGGAAAATTAAGCAATGACTTAAACAACTATCCGGACTCAAAGCTTAACAAGATTTCCTCACTTATAACACATCATCAGTATCCACAGCTAACAAAAGGCTTGACTTTTGTTTTCCCAATGAGTTTATATAAAGAAAAGCACTGTGCATTTGGGGAACTTACGAGATAGATGCAAAAAGATTTATAAGAAAATTTACAAGGTTAAGAAGATTGGAAATTGTGAAGTGTGTCTAGCAAAGAAAGCTAGATCCTATGTTTCTCCTATCATTAAGTTGCCTAAAGAAATGGAAATCCCAAGAATAAGAATTTCCCCCCACCACATGGAAACTAGAATTGGAGCAACATGGAGCAAGGAAAGATGATACAAATGTTGAAAAGTAGTTTTAAACGATGAAAGACTGGCACAAGTATCTTCCAAAAAAGAATTTTTGACGGCTCGACCCTTATCCAGCCTCATATGAGTAACATTATGCCTTGTTTTAGTATCCCACAAATACTTCTGGAGACTATACTTACAAGTTGTTTCCCCACTCACTAAATGATCTATCCGATTCTCTATCACATACCTGACCAAAGAAAATTCCTCATCCTCATTATCTTCTCCAATTTCCTAGCCACAGGGATGCTAAGCAGAGAGAATTAATATACAGGAATGGAAAACCAAGCTTATGTCATTGGATGTGGCCTTTTCCTTTTTATTTTATTTTTCTCTTTTAATTTGGAAGCTCTTTCCCTGTTCGACATGTTTAATGCTTTTATAGTGTGAATAGAGTAAATATTATATATCATATTACATAAAATTAAGCACATATTCTTTACCTAATTTTGGATAATTCGTCATTGACAGATTGATTGATGAAGGAAAATTGATGGATGCTCTTGCTCTTTCCGATCGCTGCTTACGCAATGGAGCCTCGGACCAGTTACTTGAGCTACTCGTTGAACGTGGAGAAGAGAATACTTCAGTCTCTGGACAATCTCAAAGTTACACAGGCCATAGCATTTGGAGCAATAGTTGGCAGTATTGCCTAAGGTTGAAGGATAAACAACTGGCAGCTAGACTTGCCCTCAAGTATGTTGACTACAGCATTTCCTCCTCTATTTTGATAAACTCTTTAGTGTAGGAACTTATGTGAATACAATGTCTTATGATGGAAAAGCTTTGGTTTTCTCCTTCTGCCTGTTCCATTTAATATCTTCGAATTCAAAGCTGATTCTGTTATTTGATTTTTTGTACAGTGATGGGAATGCTTCAATTTTTAGTAACCTTCCAAAATTCTAGACACTTTCTAGCTTCTCTTATTTGGTTGTGGCAAAAAAAAATCAACAAAATATTTTTTGATAAATCATAGCAAAAGTCTTTGTAACTGCTAAAGTGTTCCCTTGTATCTGCTTATGCCTACTGTCAGTGGACTTGTGACCTTTTCCCTAAATGTTGCATACTTCTGTTTCAGATATTTGCATCGGTGGGAGCTGGATGCTGCTTTGGATGTTCTCACCATGTGCAGCTGCCATTTGCCTGAGAGTGATCCTATTAAGAATGAGGTACCTGATGCAATTTATGATATGCTATTTTGGTGTAAAGTTTGTATTAACACTGAAATTTTTTGTTTTGATGTGGAATACACTTGCTTGTAGTACCTATTGTTGCAGAAATAGTACTGGGCTCACTCATTTTGTTTAATTACTTACATCTTTTGTTTGACTAGGTGGTTCTGATGAGGCAATCTTTGCTGAGGCACAAACACATTTTATGTGCAGACAATCGCTACAATAGCTGGCAAGAGGTCAAAATGAGCGCAGAAATAATTGAATTGAACTTTTTGTGCAGAGTCAATACTTATGTTTCATCTCTGTTTTACCTTAATTGTTATCCTTTCCACTCTGTTGGATTTGTCAGGTTGAGGCAGAGTGTAGGGAAGATCCTGAGGGCCTGGCCCTTCGATTAGCTGGGAAAGGAGCTGTTTCTGCTGCTTTAGAAGTGGCTGAAAGTGCTGGACTATCAATTGAACTGCGAAGAGAACTCCAAGGGCGTCAGCTTGTGAAGCTTCTTACTGCAGACCCTCTAAATGGAGGAGGTCCTGCAGAAGCTTCACGCTTTCTTTCCTCACTTCGTGATACTGATGATGCTCTACCAGTTGCAATGAGTGCAATGCAGCTACTGCCCAACCTGCGTACAAAGCAGCTTCTTGTAAGTGATTGTTTTGTTGAGAACATTCTTTTTCTTTCCCCTTTTTTGGTTTAGACCAATTGATTGCTTTAAGTTCAATGGCACTTAGTTTTGAACTAGAGTTTGGTATTATTTTTCAATGAAGGTTCACTTTTTCCTGAAGAGAAGAGATAGTAATTTGTCGGAAGTTGAGGTGTCCCGGCTTAACTCATGGGCATTAGGTCTTCGTGTCTTGGCTGCATTGCCGTTGCCCTGGCAACAAAGGTGCTCTTCCCTTCATGAGCACCCTCATTTGATTCTGGAAGTATTGCTAATGAGGAAACAACTGCAATCTGCTTCTCTGGTACCTGGTTATTTAACTAACAGTCATGAATGAGAGCATATGCCTATTCTTTTCTGGATACTAATTCACACGTCTAATGTCTAGTCTGAATAACATTTGTCTGCAGATTCTTAAAGAATTTCCTTCGTTGAGAGATAACGGCATAATTCTTGCATATGCTGCCAAAGCTATTGCTGTCAGTATCAGTTCTCCTTCCAGAGAACCTCGAATATCAGTTTCTGGTCCAAGAGCAAAGCAGAAGATGAGACAAGGCACACCTACACGATCATCCTTCAGTAACAGCCTTAGTAACTTGCAAAAGGAGGCTCGCAGAGCTTTTTCCTGGACTCCACGCAATACTGGAGATAAGACTGTTCCAAAGGATGCTTATAGGAAAAGAAAGAGCTCTGGATTAACACCATCTGAAAGAGTTGCTTGGGAGGCAATGGCTGGTATTCAAGAAGACCGTATCTCATTGTACTCTGCTGATGGCCAGGATCGGCTCTCTGCTGTTTCTATTGCCGAGGAGTGGATGCTCACAGGTGATCCAAATAAGGATGAAGGTGTTCGTTCTTCTCATCGATATGAAAGTGCCCCTGACATAATTCTTTTCAAGGTATGGAAGCTAACTAATCTAAGATACATTGGTATCAATATGTTCCATAGTGGTTCATGTTTGGGACCATAGCTTTGTACAAACGTAAATTTTGATGAGCATTGATTAAATTCTTTACAATATGTGATTACGCAGCTTCCATTTTTTTTTTTGAGATGTTTGACCTAACTTTCATTAGCATATTTCAGAGATCTTCAGTGTTTGATGTCATAAAATAAATTCAGGGATGTTATTTGTTAGAGAGCTGAGCACTCTTGCCTCCAGTTTTTGAGTGGCTTTAGAGAAGAAATGTATACATTACCATCCAAGCTTATATACATGTCTATTTTGTGCAGCGGACCAGTAGATAAAGTCGGCTTCTAGTCCTTTCTGTAACTACGGTCTACGTATTCAATTTTTAATGGATGCTCTGAAATCTAACTGTGGAATACTTAAAAAATAAAGACGATAGTATTGCACCAATATCTTCATAGGTTGTTTTTTGTTCCTGTATCTCATAATTTCTCAATCAAATTCAGCAGATATGGCCATGCCAAATGAGTGAACCTGTGGTTCATATATCAATGGAAGAAACAAAATCTTCCATTAAAAGCATTTTAGGCTTTCCCAGCACCGAACAGTACAATCCCAATGTGGTTTCTTTGTGCCTTCAGTTTATGCATGTTGTCTCCTGGGTGTGAATTATGACATAGGTCTTATGTTCTTGCGGTTTGTACATATGGGATGGTGCTCTACCTTGTAGTTTAATTCTATGCTTCAACATATGCCGTTGTTGATCTCTGAAAGGTTGCATACTATGTTTCTAGGCACTGCTTTCATTGTGTTCAGACGAGAGTGTATCTGCCAAAGGTGCTTTAGACTTGTGCATTAAACATATGAAAAATGTGTTGAGTGGTCAACAGTTGCCTGAAAATGCATCAATGGAAACCATTGGTCGGGCGTATCATGCCACAGAAACATTTGTACAGGTATCTGTGAATTTACTCTTTCAAAAATTGCTGAATATGTATCTGTGACATAGGCTTCAGTTAACAAAATCATATGCATGGATTGCTGCTGCAATTATTCATGTTCCTTGTGTAGGGTCTGTTTTTTGCTAAATCACAGCTCAGAAAGCTTTCTGGGGGCAGTGACTTGTCAAGCAATTCTGAAAGAAGTAGAGATGCTGATGATGCATCTTCAGATGCTGGCAGCTCTAATGTCAGTAATCAGTCAACAGATGAGCTGTCTGAAGCTTTGTCACAAGCTGACATTTGGCTAGGACGCGCTGAGCTATTGCAGAGCCTTCTGGGATCAGGAATCGCTGCCTCGCTTGATGATATAGCCGATAAAGAGTCATCCGCACGACTCCGAGATCGGTTGATTCTAGATGAAAGATACAGCATGGCTGTATATACTTGCAAGAAGTGCAAGGCATGTAATACATAGNAGTGTTTGATGTCATAAAATAAATTCAGGGATGTTATTTGTTAGAGAGCTGAGCACTCTTGCCTCCAGTTTTTGAGTGGCTTTAGAGAAGAAATGTATACATTACCATCCAAGCTTATATACATGTCTATTTTGTGCAGCGGACCAGTAGATAAAGTCGGCTTCTAGTCCTTTCTGTAACTACGGTCTACGTATTCAATTTTTAATGGATGCTCTGAAATCTAACTGTGGAATACTTAAAAAATAAAGACGATAGTATTGCACCAATATCTTCATAGGTTGTTTTTTGTTCCTGTATCTCATAATTTCTCAATCAAATTCAGCAGATATGGCCATGCCAAATGAGTGAACCTGTGGTTCATATATCAATGGAAGAAACAAAATCTTCCATTAAAAGCATTTTAGGCTTTCCCAGCACCGAACAGTACAATCCCAATGTGGTTTCTTTGTGCCTTCAGTTTATGCATGTTGTCTCCTGGGTGTGAATTATGACATAGGTCTTATGTTCTTGCGGTTTGTACATATGGGATGGTGCTCTACCTTGTAGTTTAATTCTATGCTTCAACATATGCCGTTGTTGATCTCTGAAAGGTTGCATACTATGTTTCTAGGCACTGCTTTCATTGTGTTCAGACGAGAGTGTATCTGCCAAAGGTGCTTTAGACTTGTGCATTAAACATATGAAAAATGTGTTGAGTGGTCAACAGTTGCCTGAAAATGCATCAATGGAAACCATTGGTCGGGCGTATCATGCCACAGAAACATTTGTACAGGTATCTGTGAATTTACTCTTTCAAAAATTGCTGAATATGTATCTGTGACATAGGCTTCAGTTAACAAAATCATATGCATGGATTGCTGCTGCAATTATTCATGTTCCTTGTGTAGGGTCTGTTTTTTGCTAAATCACAGCTCAGAAAGCTTTCTGGGGGCAGTGACTTGTCAAGCAATTCTGAAAGAAGTAGAGATGCTGATGATGCATCTTCAGATGCTGGCAGCTCTAATGTCAGTAATCAGTCAACAGATGAGCTGTCTGAAGCTTTGTCACAAGCTGACATTTGGCTAGGACGCGCTGAGCTATTGCAGAGCCTTCTGGGATCAGGAATCGCTGCCTCGCTTGATGATATAGCCGATAAAGAGTCATCCGCACGACTCCGAGATCGGTTGATTCTAGATGAAAGATACAGCATGGCTGTATATACTTGCAAGAAGTGCAAGGCATGTAATACATAGAAATAATAGCATTTATTTGCCCTCTTTGATCACTTTCCATCATGCTGATTCTATATGTTGGATCCACTCAGATTGAGGTTTTTCCAGTGTGGAATGCCTGGGGTCTTGCTTTGATTCGGATGGAGCATTATGCACAAGCTCGTGTGAAATTCAAGTATGTTACATTCATATTTGTCGTTTGAGTTTTTTTGGGCAAAAGAACGAACAATTAAACTACCGGATGGTTACCAGAACACTTCTAACTTTTAAACACTTGGGTGTGTAGGCAAGCTCTCCAATTGCTTAAGGGTGACTCTGCACCTGTAATTCTTGAAATCATCAATACAATTGAAGGAGGTCCACCAGTTGATGTTTCATCTGTTCGTTCCATGTAAGCAGTTTACATTCCATTTTGTTTAGATTGATATTTCTGCTAACTCCATTTGGCCTGCTTTATGGACTAAAAATGGAAGTTTTTTTAGAGGACTTAACATCTGGTAAGTTGTTATAGTTTGTATGCAATATGTTTCACCCGTGGTCCACCCCTCCCCTCTCTTGGGGACTGCCCGGATCCAAGAGTGAGTTGAAAGCTAGATCTACATTGGGTCTCACCCGAATCACCCCATTTATCCTCTAGAAAAGTTTGGTTTTGCACCCCGCTTCGAAGGAATACGCCTTGCTAATCTGACTTCGATGGTTCACAGCTTAAGTTCAGGCACCAATGAGCACATTGAACTATTACAGTGGCTGACAGCCTCCACAGCCCAGGCACAACAATGCGATTATCAGTGGCACTTTCTACCATTGGGCTAATAGCCCGTTGTGTGAGCCTCCCACTGTTAAAATAAAAAATAGAAATTTGCATCACATATGGATGCAAGAGTATGCTTATTAGTTTATATTAGTATACATGCATGATACAAGTGTTTCTGTTTGAGTTATATCATTCTTTTTGGGTGGCATGGATTTATCTTGGCTGGGATCCTTAAGATGCTATGTTGGTGGATATTAATAGTGCCAATCATAAAGAAAAATAAATTAAATATGTATTTGTCATTCTGTAGTATATGACTAATGCAATTTGTAACGTAGGTATGAACATTTGGCTAGAAGTGCACCAGCTATCTTGGACGATTCTCTTTCTGCTGATTCCTATCTTAATGTTTTGTACATGCCATCTACATTTCCACGTTCAGAGAGATCCAGGCGTTCTCAAGAAGCTGCAAGTGATAATTCCATGCTTGGCCCAGATTTTGAAGACGGACCTCGTAGCAACTTGGACAGTGTCAGATACCTCGAATGCATTAACTATTTACAAGATGTAAGCTGCAACTCTATCCTAATGTTGGTCTACATTCCGGACTTTGTTTTGAATTTGCATGTGCATCAACCAATATGTCTACAAGTGCACCCTGTTTTCCTATTTAAGTAAGCTTATGTAAATGATTCATCCATGTGAATATTTCAAGTCGTTGATTGTGCAAGCTGGTATGCTTTAGCTGATGAATGTTTCTTTAATATCTCATGATTGTCAGGTCTGTAATGCTATATGTTTCTACTTTGCAGTACGCACGCCAGCATTTGCTTGGTTTTATGTTTAGACATGGTCACTATCAGGATGCTTGCATGTTGTTTTTTCCTTTGAATACCGTTCCTCCGCCTCCTCAACCCTCATCATTGGGCGTGGTTACTTCATCTTCTTCCCCTCAGAGACCAGATCCTTTGGCAACTGATTATGGGACCATTGATGATTTGAGTGACTTGTGCATTGGTTATGGTGCCATGCCCATCTTGGAGGAAGTGATATCTACGAGAATGTCCTTTGCAATATCACAAGATGCCGTGGTGAATCAGTATACTGCTGCAGCACTTAACCGCATTTGTGTCTATTGTGAAACTCATAAGCATTTCAATTATCTATACAAGTTTCAGGTACATTAGATGTCATTTTTTTTTATTTCCCCATTTAGATTAAAATCTCAAAAAGTAAAATCATCACCTGGATGTTTCTCTGTGTGTGCTTGGAATTCTCATCTTAGAAGCTCAATCTACTTTGTGTTCTTGAGGCACCATTTTTGATGGAAACTTTTTATGCAAAAACACTATGAGTGCGTTCTGGACCAATAGAACTACACAAAGGGAAGAGAAATAGCAAAATTGAAGAAAAGAAAGAAAGCAGTGAGTATGTAACTTGCAAAACATGTATTTTTCATACACTATCAGTTGAGTTCCAATATGCCCACTTACTGTCTAAGATGGTTAGTTATTCATGATTTGAATAGAGAGGACAGTTCCAACACAGAACATTCCATATAGAAAGGACATCATGTTTTACTTTTTGGCAGAATTGCACTTTTATGCTCGGCTTTGTTTTACACAGTAAAAGACTGACATTGTCCTTCCCAAAGATGCCTACTGTGCATATTTTCTTTCTTATATGGGTTCTGCTATATGTCTTCTTATTCATGGCCATTGTTAGGGTTGGCTAGTGTGTCACAGTTCCCCTACAAATAGAATTTAATAAAATTGACAATTTCATATTTAATCTTCTTTCTTTTTCACTTTTACTTTTATTGAAGCAGATTTATCTTCTTTGTTAATTTAAAACTGGCTTGATGATTCAGGTGATAAAAAAGGATCATGTGGCTGCTGGACTTTGCTGTATCCAGTTGTTCATGAACTCTTCTTCTCAAGAGGAAGCCATAAAACACTTGGAACATGCCAAGGTTAGTCAATACTCCCCTAACTTAATTTCTTTGTTGATTTTGAGGGAGCGATATTACTCAATAGCAGTAAAAGGCATAGAGTTTGACTGAACAACTGGATTTTCCTTTTTCTTCTTTGGTAGGAACATGTTAAGCATGACTTCAGTAAAGGTCTTTCAATCTTATTGCCTGACACAAAAGCCATATAATTGAACAAATGTTCTGTGGATATTTGGTTCTTATTTATACTGGGTAGTTTAAAATTGGGGGACAAAAACTACACCAATATGACTTGCAGTTTTGGGGATAATTATTATCTTGTAGAAGAATTCTGGATGCACCTTTGATTCACCATTGTATCCTGTGCACTATTTAAACACTTGGCTTTTTTAATCACTCACCCAGAACATCATCTAATTACAACAGCACTTGAGCCTTGAGGTTCTTCAAATCCTTGGAAACTTTGCCAGCAGCAATGCCACTAGTAGTTATCTATAATTTGAGAGGCTAGTATCCCCAACCCAATTCCTCAACTAAGAAAAAGGTTAAAAGAAAACAGAAGCCACTTAATTTTTGTTATGGTACCTGTCTTTTATATGCAATCTATTTCATGTATTGGGAGTTCAATTTGGTGAGCATATGTTTTGAATGATTCGGGCCTTGAAACATTGTTCAATTAAAATTCGACAAAAGAAAATAGGAAAAGAAATGGAGTTACACAACTATTTTCAGTGCTGCATGTAAAAATTGTTTCTGAATGCAGTATATGCTGCTTTTGTTTGGAAAATACCACAAATCAGCCCTCGTTAGAAATGATATTTCCCATTTGAGATTATGTTACTTTTGGGAAAATAAATAGTTTTGTTTTAGTTGCGAATTTCCTGATGTGTATTACTTCCCTTATTTTCTGATTAATTCTCCATTTTGGTGTAGATGCATTTTGATGAAGGACTGTCAGCTCGATATAAAGTAGGAGATTCCACTAAATTTGTCTCCAAGGGCATTCGAGGGAAAAGTGCCTCTGAAAAGCTTACTGAAGAAGGACTTGTCAAGTTGTCTGCTCGGGTTGCCATTCAGGTTGTTAAAACTAAAAATCACCTTATTGAAATTGAACATTATATGTTGTTTGGTGTTATGTCTGAGGAGGTTTCATTGTTGTACGATGAAATCAATGTAACCAGGAAATTGGATTTGTTACATGTATGATGAAAGCAATCTGATCAGGAAAATGTTCACATATTAAAAAGCTGCTGCTTAAGCTACTGACAAGATTCATAGATGTTCCTCCTCCTCCATTACCTGCCATATTATCTTATCCTTCAAACTAGATCAAGGATTAGAGGATTCGGGCCATGTGGGTGTTAGAGAGGTATAGTTTTTATGGAGATGGAGAATGCATGGAATTGATTCACTGCTTATTACAATGAATGAACAACATGGATTGGCATTGCAGCTTGATAGAGGCATTTAACCGAGAGCCTATTTAGCAGTAGGTGGAGAGGTTACATGTGGGATAACAAATCAAACCAAAACGGGCTGACAAGCAAATGGGGGCATTCAAAGGGATGAAATACTTGGCCTGCTAACCATCAAAGGCCCAATTTTGATATCATGTTAGAGACATTCAACTAAAACAAATTGGTATTACATGGAGAGCTAACGGGGACAAATGGCAATAACCTTATAAAATTTATTAAAGGCGAGGGAAATATGCTTCCAAGGCTCAAGCCTTAATTTGACATATGTTGGATGATGTGGAGCCTACTTGGGAGCTTGCATAAGCATAAATGGAGTCTTATTTTAAGTTGCTTTGAGTTAGTTTAGTAGTATTAGTATTAGTATTTTATGTGGGTTTTCTATATTTGATAAATTCGGGGTATTATTGTAATTTCCAAATTTTTTGGAATTAGTAAGTCCTAGTTTTAGATAATTTTAGTTTTCTAATTTATAGGGACATAGAGTTTTTGGAGTCTTAGAGACTTTGGAATTCTAATCTTTTGGGATTAGGAGTACTTAGTGTCACTTTTAATAAAAGATAGAGAGATATTTCAGAAATTCAGCAATTATATTTTTTTTGAGTTGTGTGATGCGATTCTAACCCCTAGGTGTGATGCCTAAGGAATCCTAAGAGTGATTCCCAGCCTATTTTACTGTTCACGTTACTGTTCACATCCCCAAAACAGCCCATAGTTTGATTTTACACAGCTGTCCTACATCAAGCGCCCTTCAATAAAATAAACCAATTTTGTGGCTTTAGTATTTTGATGTGATATACAAGTTCTCTTCACACAATTCATATACTTAATTTTAAGTGTATGGAGGAGCTTTTGAGTTCTGCCACCTTTTTGTGGAAATCCAGATGGATGCCTGAAAGGGTTTTTTTGTCTTTAGTTTGCCATAAGTGTCACCCTGATGGCTTTGGGACCATATCAAATAAAAAGACAGAATGTTTACTTGCACTCTGCTATTAAGTTGCTCAATCTTGTTTTCTTTTTTTCCTTTCATTTAAATATATATTTTTCATTGTTATTTTTTTCTTCTAAGTTTAATTTAGTTATATATTTGCAAAGTTGAAGTGTTTTACTTTCATTGTCATGCACACACGGGTTGAATGTTTATATTCTTCTTGGATTTTAGGTGGATGTTGTGAGATCCTTTAATGACACAGATGGGCAACAGTGGAAACATTCTCTTTTTGG
Source organism: Ilex paraguariensis (assembly GCA_963454935.2). NCBI lineage: Eukaryota > Viridiplantae > Streptophyta > Magnoliopsida > Aquifoliales > Aquifoliaceae > Ilex > Ilex paraguariensis. The sequence goes on from CAUOFW020004225.1 coordinate 514,910, forward strand.
AAATCCAAATGATCCTGAAACTTTCAGGTTTGCAGCGTTTTGGATTTTTTCTCCTAATTCGTTTAGACTCTAATTAATATTGGGTGCCAAAGTTGCACCCTCCTTGTATGAATAAATAGCCTAGAGACTTTTCCTTTTCCCCTCCCAGGTGGGGATGGTGAGTTGTCTAGCAACCATGAGTATCATTCAGCAAGGACATTACCAGTGGAATGCATAATGTTGGAAAGGACCAGAATATCCTGCAGGAGGAAGGATAAGCTTCCTAAAACCCTAGCAGGGTATAAAAAATGCTGTAAAAGCAGCTCAAGAAAAACCCTATTTGAACATGTGGAAATGAGGCAAAACAACTTACTGCGACTTGCCCATGAACCTCCCATGAATGGAAAAGAAACTAATGAATCCCCTTCCTGCCGTGAAATGGTGGATACAGTGGAACTATACTCCACATATTCCAATATTCAAATTTTGCAAAGATCCATGCGAAGTCTAACTGCATGGTGGAATGCTGTGCAATGGAGTAGTAGCTGAAATCCTATTGACACACCCGCTTTATTGGTTTCCGATTATATAGTTTTACAATAGTACGTAGGTTGTTTTACCACATCTAATCAATGTTCCGCTTTGATCTACTGTGTGAAGTTCTTGTTATGATTTATGATTCACCATGTTGGACTTTTTTGTATTAAAAAATAATTGTTTATGTTCATATCCTGTGGAACCCTTACCTTAGATTTCACCTCTGCTATTGTATATGCAACATTATTTAGCTAAATAAGGTTTTTCTCTGTCACTTAAAATGTTACTGGATTTTTCTATCCTTGGTATATCACAGCTGCCCCAATGTGTTTGCTGAAAACGCAGGAGAAGGTGTGAGATTGCAGAGACTCTTGCTGAGAAGAATTTTGACTTGGCTTTCCAAGTGATCTATGCATTCAATCTTCCTGGTAGTCATTACAATATGAAATTTGTTTATTTGTGTTTGTCTTTCCGTGCATAGAGCATTAGCTTTTCAGTTATCTCTTGGAGATTATATTCATTTCAACTGACATTTCTCCAGCTGTTGACATATATGCTGGCATTGCATCATCACTTGCTGAGAGAAAAAAAGGAGGACAGCTGACTGAGTTTTTCAGAAATATTAAGGGCACAATAGATGATGATGATTGGGACCAGGTACTATATGTTTTATCATGCAAAAAAAAAAAAAAGTTGCTAGATCAGACAAATTTTTGAATCATAAGTTTAATCCTCTGTCGGAAACACGTGTAAATGGTTAGATAACATAGTAATTGAAGAGAACATAGTAACATGGTACCCAAGTGGTGCAACATCTGCAGAATTAGTAGAAATACCACACCTCAGCAAAATTCCCGAAGGTGAATCTTTGGTAATAGAAATTTGTGAATACTCGAAGAAGGATTTGATCTTATTAAATCACTGAAGACAAATGAGCTTTTGATGGTTACTAGACACCAATTCTCAAAATAGAACTAGGATGTTGGAATTGCAATCAGAAAAAATCTAGTTCAAAGTTTACCCATTTTTCTCTAATTCCAATTTACAGTGGTCAAACGCAGCTTAAATATTTTACTTACTTGCACTATAGGTTTCACATATTTTCCCAGTCCTGTGTCTTAAATATAATATTTATTCATGGTTGGCCTGAATATTAGGATATTCTGTGAGTAAGCATTTTCTATGGTTCTTTTGTAGGTTCTGGGGGCAGCAATCAACGTGTATGCTAACAAACACAAAGAACGCCCTGACCGCCTCATTGACATGTTAACAAGTAGTCATAGGTACATTTCCATTTAATACAGTGTCCTTGGAGAAATTCAGCACAGATGCAGACAAAAGTGCTCTAATACTTGATTGGTTCATGGTATTATAATTGTTTTACTGGCTAGTTCTATGGAAGTGGAATTGGACAATCTTTTTTCAATTATCTAAACTAAACAGACTCAAGTCAACAAAGCCTTGTCCCAATTTTGTATTGTTGTTGACTACATTCCTCAATAGGTCGTTTATAAACATGTCCAAACTACCTACCTTTTCATAATTCTTTCCTTTCTAATATTATGAGACATCCATCTTAACTTCTGCATTTCAGCCAAACATAGCTTTTGAGTATGCTGTTTCTTAATTGTCCAATATTCTGTACCATAAAGTATTGCTTGCTGGTCTACCAGTTGTATTGTGGAACTTACATTTTTGCTTTAAATATATACGTTAATTACATAATGCACCATATCCACTGCTCCATGTAATCCATTGTGTGTTAATTTTATGAGTAACACCTTCTTCAATCTTACCCTCTCTATGGATAATTGACCCTAAATATCAAAAGTGTTTACTCTTTGATCTTCAATCTTTTTTACCTCCTTGTAGTTCTACTTCTATAAAAATTACATTCAGTATGTTCATTTTTAGGTCAAATCATTTTAAATCCTTTTGATTTCCTTTTGGTGCATTGCTCTCATAGGGTTCAAGGAAGAGAGTGCTCTAGTTGTTTTAGGTCGAGTTTGATTATATTCTTCTTGAATTCCAGATGAGGGATTGTAGGAGTATAATCATGTCATCAAGTCTGGTTGCCTGATCATTAATTGTGCAGAATAGTAAGATTGGGGTTTATTCTGGGATGATATATAGGTGGTAACCTGTCCTGATGTTNCTGTCGGAAACACGTGTAAATGGTTAGATAACATAGTAATTGAAGAGAACATAGTAACATGGTACCCAAGTGGTGCAACATCTGCAGAATTAGTAGAAATACCACACCTCAGCAAAATTCCCGAAGGTGAATCTTTGGTAATAGAAATTTGTGAATACTCGAAGAAGGATTTGATCTTATTAAATCACTGAAGACAAATGAGCTTTTGATGGTTACTAGACACCAATTCTCAAAATAGAACTAGGATGTTGGAATTGCAATCAGAAAAAATCTAGTTCAAAGTTTACCCATTTTTCTCTAATTCCAATTTACAGTGGTCAAACGCAGCTTAAATATTTTACTTACTTGCACTATAGGTTTCACATATTTTCCCAGTCCTGTGTCTTAAATATAATATTTATTCATGGTTGGCCTGAATATTAGGATATTCTGTGAGTAAGCATTTTCTATGGTTCTTTTGTAGGTTCTGGGGGCAGCAATCAACGTGTATGCTAACAAACACAAAGAACGCCCTGACCGCCTCATTGACATGTTAACAAGTAGTCACAGGTACATTTCCATTTAATACAGTGTCCTTGGAGAAATTCAGCACAGATGCAGACAAAAGTGCTCTAATACTTGATTGGTTCATGGTATTATAATTGTTTTACTGGCTAGTTCTATGGAAGTGGAATTGGACAATCTTTTTTCAATTATCTAAACTAAACAGACTCAAGTCAACAAAGCCTTGTCCCAATTTTGTATTGTTGTTGACTACATTCCTCAATAGGTCGTTTATAAACATGTCCAAACTACCTACCTTTTCATAATTCTTTCCTTTCTAATATTATGAGACATCCATCTTAACTTCTGCATTTCAGCCAAACATAGCTTTTGAGTATGCTGTTTCTTAATTGTCCAATATTCTGTACCATAAAGTATTGCTTGCTGGTCTACCAGTTGTATTGTGGAACTTACATTTTTGCTTTAAATATATACGTTAATTACATAATGCACCATATCCACTGCTCCATGTAATCCATTGTGTGTTAATTTTATGAGTAACACCTTCTTCAATCTTACCCTCTCTATGGATAATTGACCCTAAATATCAAAAGTGTTTACTCTTTGATCTTCAATCTTTTTTACCTCCTTGTAGTTCTACTTCTATAAAAATTACATTCAGTATGTTCATTTTTAGGTCAAATCATTTTAAATCCTTTTGATTTCCTTTTGGTGCATTGCTCTCATAGGGTTCAAGGAAGAGAGTGCTCTAGTTGTTTTAGGTCGAGTTTGATTATATTCTTCTTGAATTCCAGATGAGGGATTGTAGGAGTATAATCATGTCATCAAGTCTGGTTGCCTGATCATTAATTGTGCAGAATAGTAAGATTGGGGTTTATTCTGGGATGATATATAGGTGGTAACCTGTCCTGATGTTGGCTTGTATTCCTCTCGGTGCATTTGGCCAGGGTTGAGGTGCCCCATGTTAAATCCTTGCATCCCTTTACACCATGACTATCTTAATTAGTCTGGTTTGGAACTGGCGCAGTGAATTTTTGTTATTAATAGGTTGAAGTTAGTGCTTAGCACCCATTCCACTCCGGAAAAAGTGGAAAAAAAAAATTCATTTATTATATGAAGCTAAATTGTTAACAAAGTAGCAATACATGATTTATTGTGAGATTCATCTCTTGAACTATTGTGAGTTAATGAAGCCAAATTTTTGGTATCATTAGATAGTAGCCATTAGAAACCTCGGGAGCAACATCTTAAAGTTTCCATGACCTTTTTTTGTAATACTGTATTTTAAACTGTACCTGTGCTTGTGTCATGCGTTTAAATACCTACTCGCAAAAAGAAAAGGAGCCTGTGAGAGGTGGGGGATTTTAACTTTCTGAGATTCTCTCACTCACAGGAATATGGATACATTACTTCATAACAGCTGATTGTGTCCTTGTTCCCGTCCCTTTCCTTATTTTTCTAACTTGTAATGCAAACTTTGAATGCCTACTCATATTCCAAGCTTGGGTGTGCAGGAAGGTGCTGGCTTGTGTGGTATGTGGTCGTCTCAAAAGTGCATTTCAATTTGCTTCTCGGAGTGGAAGTGTGGCTGACGTTCAATATGTTGCACACCAGGTATATATTTCCTCTCATACTGAATTTTCATTGTCAGAATATATTAGCCTGTTGTCTCAATTAAAGAAACACTGTATCGCTCTTGGTAGTGGGGCTTTGGTCGAATTTTTTTATTTGAATTCATGCTTAAGAAACATCTGTTGATGAACTTAAAACTCATGACATTGATATTCACGTTATTTTTGTCCAAAAATTGCTTAAAAGAATACGGATTTATATCGAAATAGATAAAGAAGAGGTACAATAATTTGAAATTCTTGGATCATTGAAACAAAATTAACATTATATTATTTCTGCTTAAATAGTTCTCGGCTTGGGTACCTGGTTGACTGGCTCAAGGTTGACATGAGTTCGCTTAAGGCATGGATGATTTCTTTTGCATTCTTCCTTGATTGCATGCGAGCAAGGCATTTATTGGATTGCCCATGTGTTCACAGGATGAATTTATTAGGAAATGATATGTTGAGTTTGTGAAATGCTCAATATATCATGCCACGTACAATCTGGACAATTTAGGTGGTTGCCCACAAGTAAACATGATGGGGTTATCTATTTCACTGTTCTCACTACGACGAGGTTCAAAATATCAGTTGATTATGATATGACTTGGCCTAGTCGGATATTAAACCGATAACGAGACACGTTAATGAGTCCTATGCGAATGGTCTTGACTCGAATATAACTTGGCTGACTTGGATGAACTTGAAACTGATTCAGACAATTTGAGATTCGTCATTTACCCACAAAATCAAAGCGTTGGAATGAGCCTCCCCACTAAAACAAATCCTGTCTTATTTTTCGGTTCTTCTTGTCTTCACCATCCCACAAAGATTGCACACTAGGTACCACTTGATCACAAGTGGTCTTTGATCTTGACTTTGCTTGGAGTAATCTCTCTCTCTCTAAAGGGTACTGAAGGGGCAATTTCTTGCATCAGACATTCAAATGGTTTTGAGTCTCTTTTAATGTTATAATATTATGTTTATGACTGTTATGCCCATAGTTATTAAATCGTGTATCGAAAGGTATATCGTTTTTTAAAAATAATGTATCGTATCGTGTATCGTAAGATACGGTGTAATTTTAAATAAATAATAAAAAAATATATATACCTTTAAAAAAAAATTATACACTCATAAAAATATAGCATATCATTAATACTCCACCACCTATTCAAGTCATCAACATAGTTCACTAATATTATAATGTAAAGTTTACAACCATAGTTCACTAATTCAAACTTCAAACACCAAAGAGACTTTTAATCTAAAGTTCTAATATCCATTTTGAACTCAATCCATAAAATTAATCAAGATTCAGAAATTTTTATACAAAAAAAATAAAATTAGTGTCTTATTTAGACAAAACGACGTTGTTTCATCAGTGGCGGGAATAAAATTAGTGTCTTATTTAGACAAAATGATGCCGTTTCAGGAACAAAAAAAAAAAAAAAGGTTTTGCGCGTATCGGTCGTATCGTAAAAACGTATCGTGTATCGGATGATACGACGCAAAAACGATACATAACTACGATCCGTATCGTTTTACTTCTGTATCGTAACATATCGTATGATACGTATCGCGTATCGTACGATACTAATAACTATGGTTATGCTTTTTCAAGCCTTTACCATGTAGTTGAGGTATTATGTTTGTTATTATTCTTTGAGGTGATCATTTTGTCTTAATTTTAAATGTATTAACACATCAATTGATCTATGCCTTTTAATTGATATATTTAATTAATCAATAATGTTACTTAAATCTAATTTGGGAATTTAATGTGAGCATCTAATATATTTTTGTAATTTGATTGGCATTAGACTCCATACAATATTAGGACCCACAGTTAATCTTGCAAAAAATAATGGATAAGGTCCCCAAATTAAATCCAACTAGCATTATCTTTATAAAATATATTTTCGGTAACACCCATACAATTTATTTCATTATATTTTACTGTGATAGATGATGTATTTTCAATATATGATGCATTAATTTTATTGTCTATATTTTTTAGAAATTTTCATCATTTTTTTTAGAATTTTTTGGTATCAAGCATTTCATGTCTAAAAGTCAATACCATTCCACGACGTCATGACCAATGTGTCTCAGGCGAGTTGATCATGACCTTGAACTATGCATTACAGGGTATAAAATGCTTGGATGCACTCAAAGACACTAGTGACATAACGAAACAGCCAACTCTGCATAAGGGATGAAATTTTTGAGTTTTTCTCTATGTAGTATTTTGAAATAGTTTATAAAAAATGTTGCTAATACATTTGCCTGAGTCCCTTACCAAGCATATTAATGTCCTTTACTGTGAAAGATGGAGTTTGACTGCAAAATTACCAAAGTTCACCCAAGACTGATCTTTAAACTGTGAAGGGATTCACTAAAAGGATTTGATTGAAATCATGGTTGAAACCGTCTAACTTATTTATGAATGCACGACTTCCCATTTAAGATCACCTTTCTACACTTGGAAATAAAAGGAGGATATTCAATATTGTCCCAAGGTAATTGGACAGGAGACATATGGCATGCTTACTCCTGCAATGTTTAGGGCCCTTTAATATGTATGGTGATTATGGTACAGCCACATTTTTAGTAACCCCCCCCCCCGGGCCTTTCTGCCCCGGTGATACTCCTCTATTTGTTTGTGCATGCGCACATTTGAATTCCTTTTCAGAAAATATTTAGGAAGAATGGAATGCGAGAGTAGGAGTTAGCTTGAGGTGAATTTTGGCTTTTACTGGTCAACCATCATGGAACAAAACGGGCATATATGGCCAAGATGGTGTTAATTAAATGATATAATGTCCTATAATGTGATTCGTAGATAAATGTCTGTCTGCTTGGGATCTTGTCTTTGTGTTTCTTTTGCAGCTTGACGTGGAATATTTGCAATGGCATTATAGTTTACATGACCATAACTGGCGGAAGATATTTCTGAGTTGTATGAAATGTATTGTCCATGAAATATAAGCCACTGTCAAATGTCCCCTTAAAGGTTCTATGGGTAACAATTTGAAACAAGGGATTAGTCAACATATTGTTCAATTTGTAAAGAATACATAGATGTGATGTGAGAGGTTCCTCTTTGAAGCAGATTTTGAAAGTCACTTTAAATTGAATCAATATAGTTACACACTGGGTGTCATCCTTTCTTAAGCCCCATTTTTGTTTCCTTTTTCTTGTGCAGGCATTACATGCTAATGCACTTCCTGTGCTTGATATGTGCAAGCAATGGTTGGCTCAATACATGTAACCGTTGTTGGAGGAATTTGCAGTCAACTTGAAGTAGTCGGGGCTTTATACTTGGTGTTGGTAATTTTTCTTGCAATGAGCAAATTTGAGGAACAGTCACCGACAACCATACGATGATCTTTTCTCAGAATTGAAGACACTTGTGGATTTTGGTTTTATTGGTTTCTGATTTTGTTAAACCTTCAGTTCTCCGTGCCAGTTCTCTAGTTATAGCTACCTGTTGAAACCGCTTTTTAAACATCTCCAAAGTTTATGCAGGTCATGGATATGGTGGTGTATTCCCATTTGGGAAGATGAGGAAGCATTGCATTCAAGCATTAGGCCGAAATGCTCAGTGGAAAACCCAAAAAAAATAGAAAAAATAGAAAAGAAAGAGAGGGATCACATTGCTGCAGACCTTGTAAAGTTACTGTACTGTTTGTAGTCTGTAGAATGGTGAAAGTAGAACAAACCTGTAAATATGTTCGTGCAGGAGAGAGAGAGAGAGAAGGGGGGAGGGGGAGGGGGAGGGGAGGGGGGGTCAAATTCTATCCTTTTTTCCCCCTGGTGAGCGGCAGGGCCTTGGGCATTGTTGTATAAATTTTGGGTAAGAAATGAAGTTTGCAATTAAAGTTTGATGGCTTGCTCATATACATTTATAGTGTTCCTCTTTTGATCGCAAACTAGTATTATTACTATGCGTGATGATTTTTGCACAATAAAAGAAACAGACAGATCTCAATTTTTTTGTGAACACGAGATTTACTTGAAAGTTGAGGATCCCAAGATAAAAGGAAGTGAAAAAGATCATAAGGAGTAGTAATGAATTACTTTTCTAGTTGTCCGCTCGATTTCGACGTGTTGAAAGGGATTCACTATTCTATTGCTTGAATATGGCTTGCGTACCTCTGTTTTTAGTTTATGAGAGTTATTTATACCTCTTTAGAAGTGATTATTACTGACAGGTGAGTCCCTCGAAAAAGAAGTTTTCCATTGGCCCATTTGGAAGACAGTGGGTGATGCTCAGTTCTTGAACCGAGCACCTTTCATTTTGTGTGAAAAGGGCTCATGCATTAAATGCTCAGCTTTCCAAGCATTTAATGCTCTTCCCTTTAAACTTTTCGAGTATTAAATACGTCTCATCCTTCTCAAGGGTTATTTAATGCTTTATTGTAATGGTTGCGTATAAGTAAAAATATTTTTGTCTATCGGCCCCTAATTTTGTGCTCTTTGCCATGTGTAACATTGTCATTAGTAATGGGTTTGTTTCTTTTAGAAAAACAAGTCATTGATTATTGATCGAGTTTAACTCAAAGTAACAATATTGGTCATTCTTCAATCATTGTCTTAGGGTCCATGAGCTGAGATGACATATCTAAAAATAAGCCTCAGGGGAATCGCGCCGAGGACACTTGTCATAATCTAAACTCCCATGGTGACATATGTCAAGGACACAAGTCACTCGTAGGGACTCTATAAATCCTTTGTGTCGAGGACACGTGTCACTCGCAGATGGTACCGAGGGAACTTTGAAGTTGATGNCTGTAATGGTTGCGTATAAGTAAAAATATTTGTCTATCGGCCCCTAATTTTGTGCTCTTTGCCACGTGTAACATTATCATTAGTAATGGGTTTGTTTCTTTTAGAAAAATAAGTCATTGATTATTGATCGAGTTTAACTCAAAGTAACAATATTGGTCATTCTTCAATCCTTGTCTTAGGGTCCATGAGCTGAGATGACATATCTAAAAATAAGCCTCAGGGGAATCGCGCTGAGGACACTTGTCATAATCTAAACTCCCATGGTGACATATGTCAAGGACACAAGTCACTCGTAGGGACTCTATAAACCCTTTGTGTCGAGGACACGTGTCACTCGCAGATGGTACCGAGGGAACTTTGAAGTTGATGACACGTGTCGATTTCGTATTAATTCTTTGAAGTGTCCCATCAACTGCCTCCAGCTCGTGATCTTCATACGGCGTGAGTGATGTGGAGTGAGAAGATGAAAGGGCATAACTCCTACCCTTTCCTCAAAAATTGTGCCATTTAATGCCCCCCACTTCGTGGCTTGTGCGCAATCATGGTTTCTGGTTCTATATAAATAGAGTCTTTGCCTCACCTTCTCCATTTTTGCATCTTTAGCCAACTCAGAGACCTTCGCCGGAGTTCAACCAGAAACACCAACATTCACTTGAGAAAGCCATCAATTCCTTAGAGTTCACCGGAGAAGGAAGCCACCAACCCCTTTCTTTGTACCAGGGTTTTCTGTTTTTCAGTGAGTAACTATTTTTTTCTTCCTTTTCTTCTTCTTTCTGGTTACCATATCCTTTTCGTTCTTGCCCATTCTCGTTCTAGCAGTGNACGTGAGTGATGTGGAGTGAGAAGATGAAAGGGCATAACTCCTACCCTTTCCCTCAACTGCTTTCCTTTCCTAAAAAATTGTGCCATTTAATGCCCCCCACTTCGTGGCTTGTGCGCAATCATGGTTTCTGGTTCTATATAAATAGAGTCTTTGCCTCACCTTCTCCATTTTTGCATCTTTAGCCAACTCAGAGACCTTCGCCGGAGTTCAACCAGAAACACCAACATTCACTTGAGAAAGCCATCAATTCCTTAGAGTTCACCGGAGAAGGAAGCCACCAACCCCTTTCTTTGTACCAGGGTTTTCTGTTTTTCAGTGAGTAACTATTTTTTTCTTCCTTTTCTTCTTCTTTCTGGTTACCATATCCCTTTCGTTCTTGCCCATTCTCGTTCTAGCAGTGTCTAGACCCTTTTTGGTCTTCCTTATTCTTTCTAGTACTTACAGTAGTCATTCTAGGGTTTTCCCATTCTTAGGAACCCCTACCTCGAGTTCTATTTTTCTGTTTTAAATGATGTCAAGACGTCGTATGAGTCAAGATGTCAGGGCCGATGAGGCTGATACCTCTAGGCCAAGGAAGTACACAGTCAAGGGTTGTCAACAGATCTCCAATTTTAAGGTCCACTATTCCATTCTTTGGGGTAGCTGTGAACGAGTTCATCCCTAGACGCCACAGCGCCAATGCTGGCACCGAGGCGACCATTTTTTGTCCCGATTCAGCCTTTTCCCGGGGCAGTGTTGCCTCAACACCTTTAGGATCATCATGGGAGTGGTGGCCCTGAATGAACGCCTTCAAGTCAATCTCGGCTTGGAGGATATCCTTTTCTGCTACTCTTTGCTGAGGGTGATGCCCAAACAAAACTTTTACCTGAAGGCCCGAGACACCTCTATGTACCTCGTGACACACTCCCTGACTCGGACAAGGGGTACAAGGATGACCTGCTGGTCTTTAGTGGTGGATGGGAGAGAGGAGTTAGCTCCGAATATGACAGTTTGTAGTGTCCCAAGCAGTAGTGAACAACAAGTACGTCGATTTATCTCTTTTCTCTCGGCTTTGACCACCTCAGTGGGTTGCTTATGTTCAAATCACCATCTTGTCTTTCTGTGCAGGAGTTTCTGACGTTGAGTTTACTCCCTCTCATCATCTTGTCAACCTCATCGACATCATCATTGTTTGGGGGTACCTTGGTAACGNTACCACCTCAGTGGGTTGCTTATGTTCAAATCACCATCTTGTCTTTCTGTGCAGGAGTTTCTGACGTTGAGTTTACTCCCCCTCATCATCTTGTCAACCTCATCGACATCATCATTGTTTGGGGGTACCTTGGTAACGGATTTGGTCGGCTGCTCACATGTTTCTTGACTATAACCCGGGGTACAAGAAGTTTTCTCAAACACCTCAATCGTTTGATCTTTCAAGGTGGTCGAGGTTATCTGGTGAGAACTTGGATGAGGGTCCCGACAGAACAACAGAAGTCGAAGTAGAGGCTGCTGAAGACATAGCTGACGAGGTTGTAGAGATCAGGGATCCCTCCACCACCATCCACGCGGAGACCAGCACATCGGGCAGAGAGAAATGGCTAGACTTCATTGTCCTTCAACACTTAGACGAAGAAGAAGCACTCGAGGTTGCCATGTCAAATCCACCTCGCATTAATATCGGCCTGATCAGGGAGAGAGCTGCCCTTGCCGCCGGAAGGGGACGAGGTTCTGGCTCTAACATTACCCCCAACAAGGGCGTTCTCCTCTACCTTCGGATGCCCTAGTCTCGCCAACACCCACAGGACGCGGTCGAGGGCATGCTAGGGATCTTCAGCAAGAGGACAGAAGAGTCAAGCAAAGACACGACGGTGTCGGTCAAGGCAGGGGCACTCCTACTCTGCCTCCAACATTGGTGCCAACTCCAATCACAATGACACCAACTTCAACCTCAACGCCAAAGCCTCCTCCAGCGCCGACGTCGACGTTGACTGCCCTAGAGTGGTGTGGAAAGGCCCAAGATCGGGACAACAGACTGGTCCAGGTAACCAACTCCCTCACTGCCTCCCCCCACACTACCTATGTCGTGAGTGAGGCAATCCTGTTTGATGCCGACATGACGGTGCATCGGGTGAGTGCGAGCAACCAACTCTTCTGCTCCATCATCTAGAGCTCGCCGGTGGTAAGGCTCTTATACTTTGAGTTTTTCTTTTTTCCTTTTTGCTTCGTTCCTCTGTCGGTGTAACTCCTTTCTTTATTCGCTTAACAAACTGCCCAATAGATATCTCAGTCATCATTGAGCGTTTTCGTGCCCATAGGGAGAGGAGGATCCAGGAGTGTAAGAGGCTCCAAGCTGAGCTGAAAAAGGTCAGAAGGGCAGTGGCCTCGGCGAAGGAGGAGGTGGCGGCTCGGGACAAGACCTTGTCCTCCTAGGTGGCCCAAATTGCTGAGCTCCTCAAGGAGAGTGAAGCTGCCAAAGGGGATGCCGAGAAGGTGAAGGCCTCGCTTGTCGACGCAGGGAAGAGGATAATTGAGGCAATGAAGCAGTTGTCGTCGGTGGAGGCGAAGCAGACTTGTGCAGCTCTAACCCAAGAGTTGGACAAGTTGAGGGCTGAGCTAGAGGCCAACAAGAAGACTGAGTAAGAGATTGTTAACCACTACGCCGATGACATCCTGGTGGCCTTTGAGGAAAATAATAAGGAATACTTCAAGGCTGGCTGGGACTAGGCACTTCGGGCTGCTAGGGTCGCTGCCGACTCTGTACTCTTCAAAAAGCATGAATACATTCCCTCTGAGGAGATAGTGCAAGCCTCTTCTGAAGTTGTAGCTGAAGATTCTGGAATTTCTCAAGTGTCAAACTCGGCACCAGTTGCAGAGACTGTGGCCTCAGCTCCTGCCCAGACTCCTACACCTGCTCCTACTTTTGGCTCTATGCGTGTCCCTCAGGCCGATGCTCCTATTACTCTTGTCAACGCAGTGCCTACTTCTCGCAGCGCCGACTCCCTCTCCACAAGCATTGATGAGCTTTTTGGATACATCGGAGGAGGCATCTATGGTGAGGTCAATGGGCCTCTAGGAGCTTAGTTTTTCATTGTTTTTCCTTATAATTTTTGTTCCTATTTTTGTTGCTTGAGTGACACAAAGCCCTCATTTCCTTCAATGAAGAATGTACTTTTGTTTTCCAAGTATTGATCTCTTCTTCTTTCTTTCTTTCTTTCTCTTTTCTTTTATTTTTTCTAAGTGTGGTTCCTCGAGGCCAAGGTTACAAGACTGTAACCAGTACCTTCCTACTCCTTAGGGGAAGTGTCCCCTCGCGGCCTCAGCTCCTTTAGTGGGAGAGAACTAGCTTCTTTGTGGAAAATTTTCCAAGTGTTCCTTCTCAAGGGGTTTGCCCCATCTAGGAGGCTTCGACCCTCACGTCCTCTAGATCGAGGTTACAAGATCTGAAGTCAAGGTACCCTTCTCCTCGGGGGTACTTCCCTTCTTCGACCTCATCTTCTCTTGTGAAAAAATTCACCAAGTGTTTTCACCCGAGAGAATTTCCCCGCATAGGAGGCTTCACCCCTTGGGTCTATTTAGAGCAAGTTCACCTTCTTTTTTTTTCTAAGGCCATGCTCACGGGGCCATACCCCTTCTAGGAGGCCATGCTCCTTCTATCTCTTTGGAGGCAAGAGTCTCAAGACTCTACCTCCAAGGTCATGCCCCTTCCAGGGGGCCATGCTCCTGTATTTCTTTGGAGGCAAAAGTCTTAAGACTCCGCCTCCCGGGTCATACCCCTTCCAGGATAGCACACTTAGCAAAAAATAAGTTTATTACTCAAAAGTAATATTTCTTCAAATTATTACATTAAAAGGATCGAATACATCATTTCCTTCCATATCCTCCAACTTGTATGACCCGGAGCCCCTTATTGATGTGATCCTGTACGGTCATTTCCAGTTAGGTCCCATCTTTCCATCGGCCGGGTCACGAGTGTTCCCGACTACTTTTCTAAGCACTAGGTCGCCCACTTGGAATCCTTGATGCTTGACTCTTTTATTGTAGAGCCTAGACACCCTTTCTTGATACTTATCCAGTCTTAAGGAAGCCATCTCCCTTTTCTCCTCCGCGAGCTCCATGTCCAAGTCGAGTTGACGATCATTTTCTCCAGTGTCAAAAGCTTGCGTCCTTATAGTAGGGAGACCTACTTCTAGTGGAATTACTGACTCTACTCCGTATGTGAAGACGTAAGGTATTTTGCCCGTCAAGGTCCGCAGAGTTGTCCTATAAGCCTAAAGGACATTCAAGAACTCATCCACCCATTTTTCTTTAGCTTTCTCTAACCTTTTCTTGATTCCGTTGACAATGGTCTTGTTTGAAGATTTCGCCTGCTCATTGGCTTGTGGATACGAGGGCGTTAAGTAGCAGTTTCGAATTTCAAGATGCTCACAAAAAGACTTGAAGGGTCTGCTTTTAAACTAGGTCCCGTTATAGGACACAAGCGCATGGGGGACTCCAAACCTTGTCACTATGTTCCTCCATATGAACTTTTTGGTGTCTAAGTCCCTTATGAGTTAACGGCTTCGCCTCGACCAATTTTGTGAAATAATCAGTCCCTATTATTAGGAACTTCTTGTCTCCAAGAGCCCTTAGGAGGGGTCCAACCAAGTCGAGAAAGCATTGGACAAATGGCCAAGGATTGATTAGTGGGTGCAAGTCTCCTGTTGGCTGCCTAATGCGGGAGCGAACCTTTGACATTGATCACACTTCTAGACGTAAGCTTGCGCATCCCTTTGCATCCTTGGCCACCGATATCCCTACGACATGACACGATAGGCCATTGACCATCCACCCGAGTGCCCCCCATATATTCTTTCGTGCACTTCATACAGGAGGGGCTCTACTTTATCCTCACGGACACCAAGCATATAAAGTCCGGAGAATGACTTTTGGTACAACTTTTGAACCGGGGAGGCCTAGAACCTTAGGCCCATAGCTTTATCTTCCTGGATTCCTTGGGACATTCAGAGAGTTCTCCGAAGATAAAGAACTTGAGTAGCAGATCAATTTAGCTGTGGGATTCCTCCCCCTCTTGGATGGTTGCCACTCCGGGGACGTCGTTTATGCTGGAGTTAGGAAGGAACTCCATAGTGATCCTCTGCGTCATGTCAAAGTCTAACGCTGAGGCCAGACACGCCAAGGCATCAGCGTGGGAGTTCTTCTTCTGAGGGACTTGTTTGATTTCTACCTTCTTGAACTTGTGGAGCAAGGTCACAGCTTCGTGGTGGTAGGCCTTCATTCTTGGATCCCTTGCTTTGAATTCCCCATTAATCTGGTTGACCGCTAGTAACGAATCACAATGGACTGTTAACTCCATGGCCCCTGCATTAGCCAGTTTGAGTCCAGAGATAAGACCTTCATATTCTGCTTCATTGTTGGATGCCTTGAAGCCCAGTCGTACGACTTGTTCCATGACCAACCC
The DNA here is from genome assembly GCA_963454935.2 of Ilex paraguariensis. Lineage (NCBI taxonomy): Eukaryota > Viridiplantae > Streptophyta > Magnoliopsida > Aquifoliales > Aquifoliaceae > Ilex > Ilex paraguariensis. The sequence goes on from CAUOFW020004225.1 coordinate 530,752, forward strand.
CTCCGAGAAGACTTATAGTACCCCGATTCTAGAACCCTTACTATTAGAGGATCGGTCCACACAGAGGTTCCAGGAGTGTTCTTGGCTATCCGCGGAAGGTTTCACTTTAGGGGGAAGCGACTCCTCTTTGGTGAATTCTGCTATGAAATTAGCCAACATCTGGCCCTTTATCGTCGTGCGAGGTTTATAGTTAATATCATGCTCCCTCACTCCACCGCCCATTTTACTATCCTCCTAAAGAGGTCCACCTTCCTTAAGATTCCCTTCAAAGTTTGATCGGTTAGGACGGTGATTGGGTGTGTCTGAAAGCAATGCCCTATTTTCCTCGTGTTTGTGACTAGTGTCAATGCAAGCTTCTCCACTGGCAAGTACCTCGTCTCTACGTCTAACAGAGCTTTACTGACATAATACACTGACTTTTGCTTGTGTTCGTGCTCATGGACTAATACGCCACTAATGGCAAACTCCGAAACGACCAAGTAGAGGAACAACATCTCTCCCCTCTCTAGGATAGACAAGGTCGGGAAGACCTTGAGGTACTCATTGATCCCTCCAAATGCCTCCTCGCATTGCTCATTCCATGTGTCCTTCCCGGACCTTTTGATTGCTCCGAAGAAAGGCTAGCACTTGTCTAACGATCGAGAGTAAAACGATTCAGGGCAGCTAACATTCCTATGAGTCTCTGGACGTCTCAAACAGTTTGGGGACTACATATGTCCATGATAGTTTGTATCTGCTTCGGGTTGGCTTCGACTCCACGACGGCTTACCAAGTACCCTATGAACTTTCCAAAGCTAACTCTAAAGGCACACTTAGCTGCATTCAGTTTCAATCCATACTCTCGGAGAGTGGAGAAGGCGTCTTCCAAGTTCGCGACGTGGTCATCCCATCTCCTGCTTTTGACCAGCATATCATTAATGTACACCTCTATGGAGTTCCCAAGTTGTCGCTTGAACATTCAATTCATGAGTCTTTGATATATAGCGCCTGCATTTTTCAGACCGAACAACATGACTATAACAATAGACTCCCTTAGGGTGATGAAGACAGTCTTCTTATGATCAGGTGGATAGAGGGGGATCTAGTGGTAACCTGTTCTGGTGTCCATGAAGCTCATACGCTCGTGTCCTGCCGTGGCGGAGACCAATTAATCAACTTTCGGGGGGGAAAAATCATCTTTGGGACAAGCTTTGTTCAAGTTTGTGAAGTCTACGCAAACACGCCATTTTCCACTTTTCTTCCTGGTGCAGACAGTGTTTGACAACCATTCTGAAAATTGTACCTCTCGGATGGCATCGGCTTCCAGGAGCCTTTCCACCTCTTCGTTTACCAATTGAGCGTGATGCAGTGTTGTACGCCTTGGCTTTTGTTTTACAGGCTTATGAATGAGATCAACATGGAGCCTATTAGTTATAACATCGAAATTTATGCCTTTCATCTCCGTGGCGTCCCATGCAAACACATCCACATTCTTTCTCAAAAAATCAACCATATTTTCTTGCTCGACTGGGGACACAGCGGATCCGATCAGGAAGTATCTGTCCTCATCTCCTTCTGCCAGGAGTACCTTCAGAAGGTCCTCTACGGAGCACTTTTCGAGGTCCTCCACAGAGTGTTCGACTAGATCAATCCACAGCTCATCAACCCCCAACCGTCCAAACTGTAGTAGCTATATGTTCAATACTTCTTCGGGGGCACACTCCTTCTCCTTGGAGGCGACCCCAGCTTTCACGGTGGCATAGAAGTAATTTTTTGCGGAGGCCTAGTCTCCACAAATCTCCATTATCCCTTCAGGAGTGGGAAATTTCAACTTCTGGTGGTAGGCGGAGACTTCTCCAAGCAAGTGCAGTCAATTCCACCCCATGATAATGTTGTATGGTGAGTCTAAGTCGATCACCACAAACTTCGTGTCGATCGTGATAGGTCCTGTGGTGACTGATAGAGTAATCTTCCCTAGAGGCAAGACAAATGATCCATTGAATCCGACAAGGAGTGTCTTGACCTTGGTGAAATCCTTGGACCCAAGGCCCATTTGTTTTAATACATCAACGCTCATCTCCTCTTAGGAACTCCCAAAGACCACTAGCACCCTCTTGAAGTCAAATCCGCCAATCCACAGAGTTATGATCAACACATCCTCGTGGGGGAGGACCATGCCTGCCAAGTCAACATTGGAGAAGGTGAGACCTCCATGATCCCTCTGGGGTTTCTTACTTAGCTGGCCCCTATCTTTCTCTTCAACCTTCTAGACGAAGGCTATCCTCTTAAGGTCAAACCTAAGAATGTTAGTCGTTGGCCGCTCCAGGGCGCAGACGTGGATGACGTTAATGACGTTACCGTAGACAGTGCCCTGGTCCTCGGTAGTACGTGCCTCCCTTGGTGGATCCTTTTCAATGAACTCCTTCAGGTGTCCATCCTGTACCAACTTCTCCAAGAAGGATTTGTAAACTCGGCAATCTTCAGTGAGGTGCCACACGTCCTTATGGTACGAACACCTCGCATTCTGGTTCTTGGTGGACGGATCACATTGCATCTTGGGAGACCATTTAAAGAAAGGCTCCTTCTTGATTTTGTGTAGTAACTTGTAGATGAGCTCTTTAAATACAATGTAAGTCCCTTTAAAGGAGTTCCCTGATGCCGGGATCAATCATTTCCTATGGGGGTCCCCTTCTTTCTCCTTCCCTTTTTTCTTTAGGGTCAAAGCTTTACCTTTGCTACCCATCAACTCATCCTCTATCCTAGAATACTTGTTAATTGGGTCATCAACTTGCCCATGTCCACTGATAACTTCTTTGTTAAGGATTTGTAAAGATCTGCATCCCTGGAGAGGCCAAGTCTGAAAAAGGCCACTACCTTGACCTCTGAGCATCCTTCAACCTCCTTCAGTAGTGTGTGGCGTACTAGAGGAGTGTTTCGTCTTCCTTTCGCCAGAGGGTTAACAACGCTCCAACATCCATGGGGTGCTTGCTTCCTATGATGAACCTGGTAGAAAATTGTCTGGTTAGTTCCTTCCAGGACCCTATACTATTGGGTGAAAGGGTCTAGAACCATTTCATGGCGATGTCACACAGATTCATTAAAAACACCCGGCATAACAGCTTGTGATCTGAGTGGTATAGGGACATCATTTGCTTGTACTATCGGAGGTGAACCTCCGAGTCAGAACGCCCATCATAAGCCTTTAACCTTGGCACCACAAACTTCTTTGGTACCTCCATCTCCATGATGCTCTTGGTTAAGGGTGATAGAATGGCTTTGTCGTCCGTGTTGTCATCGGGGGTGAACTTGTCCATCCTCATAGAATTCAACTTAGCTTTGAGGTCTCCCCTATCCTCATGGTGCCTTCCTTCGTCCCCTCGGCGTCGGGCAACATGCCCCCCAACTCCTCCGTTCTGCACGAAGAGGATTGACCCTTCTTCAGACTCATCCTTGCCCCCTCGTCCAGACAGTCTCCAACGGATGTCATTCCAAGCCAAGGGTTTTGTCTTCTTGGCTTGGACCTCTAGGTCCTGTCCATTGGCCCTCGAGCGCTTTGGAGTCTTGAAGCACCCAGTTCCGCCACTGAGGTGGTTCCTTAAGTTATCGGGTACCACCTCCTTGACGGAGGGCCCCTTAGACGGTTGTAAGGTTCTGGATCCTCCCGTGGAAAGTGAAAATTTGTCAAGTTGGTTAAGAACGTTAACATTATTCTCCTCTATCTGCCATAACCGATCTCCTAATCGTTCTTCGATGAGATTGACAAGTTGACGGGCTAAGGGACTATCTTTATCGCCTCCCAGACTTAATTCGGTTTGGCGGGTTTTTTCTCTGGAATGGATGGAGAGCTTTTTGTTGACACTTTCAACACGATCCTCCGTTCTTGATATGGAAGGAGCTAGTGCATTGATATTCCTTTGCTAAGGACCATTTCCTTTCAAACGAGTGTTCACCATAGTCACTGTCTCAAGAAAACTCGGTCTTTTTCCACAGACAGGGCAAAACTGTGCGCGATGATTTTCAATAAAAGAAATGAATAGATTTCTCCTTTGGTGAATAGGAGATTTACCTGAAAGTCAAGGATCCCGAGGCAAAAGGAAGTGAGAAAGATTGGAAGGAGTGGTGATGAATTACACTTTATGAGAGCTATTTATACCACTTGGAGGTGATCATTATTGTCATGTGGGCCCCTCAAAGAAGAAGTCCCACATTGGCGCATTTGGAAGGTAGTGGCCGGTGCTCAGTTCTTGAACAGAGCACCATCCATTTTGCGNGAAGAAGATGTCCCACATTGGCCCATTTGGAAGGTAGTGGCCGGTGCTCAGTTCTTGAACAGAGCACCATCCATTTTGCGTGGAAGGGGCTCAAGCATTAAATGTTCGGGCTCCCGAGTACTTAATGCTCTTCCCTTTAGACTTTTCAAGCCTTAAATACGTCCCATCCTCCCAAAGGGTTATTTAATGCTTTCTTGTAATGACTATGCACAAGTAAGGGCATTTTCGTCTATTGGCCCCTGATTCTGTGCTCTTTTCCACATGTAACATTGTTATTGGTCATGGATCTATCCGCTTTGTCATTCTAACTACTTTAGGAAGATAAGTCAATGATTATTGACTGAATTTAAGTCCAAGTAACGATAGTTGTTATTCTGCCATCCCTACCTCAAGGTGCTTAAGCCGAGATAACGTGTCTGGAAATAGGCCTTGGGGAGTCAGTCGCGCTGAAGACTAGGGGCGTCCATGAACCAGGTTACCCACAGATTCCATTATTTGGCCCAAAAAAAATAAGTTTAAAACCCGATAGGCCCGATAATTGGCCCGCCCAAGCCCGAGCCTAATATTTTTTAAGAAAGGGTTTGAGTTTACCCCTAAACCCACTACTTGGCCCGAAGCTCGAAGTTCGGCCTGAAGACTGAAGCCCGGCCCACATACCAGACCCGAAGTTCACCCGAAGCCCGGCCCAATAACCCACCCACAAAATTTGAGAGTTGAAAGAAAGGTGAGAATTTGAGAGTTAGGTGAAAAGTCTTTTAAATTTTTTCAGCTGAACACTACATGGGGTTTGTGACTTATGTAACTACATCAATGTCTTGTCTTTTCGTCTGTGACTGTATTCCGTTTGAGCAAGTTGGAGCAAGCTNAAAATTAGGTGAGAATTTGAGAGTTAGGTGAAAAGTCTTTTAAATTTTTTCAGCTGAACACTACATGGGGTTTGTGACTTATGTAACTACATCAATGTCTTGTCTTTTCGTCTGTGACTGTATTCCGTTTGAGCAAGTTGGAGCAAGCTAAGAAAGTCATAAAAAAATTTCTTTCTAAAATTATACAACTAACGGTCATAAATAAACGGCTACTTTTTAATGTATAATTTATAAATAAAATTGATTGCATTTCATTTCAACCCACCACATTTACAAAAAAAAAAATCTCTCATTTTCTCTTAACTCTTATTTGCTCTCAACTCACAACTCTCAAGTGTTTTGAAATCTTAGGACCGAGCTTTCAGCTATCTCAAAGACTCAAGATTATCAAGTACTCTCATTTGGTGAGAAAGTTCTTTTTAAATAATTTAAGTATTTATTTTATTTTTATAGTTTAATTTACGTAATGACTTCATCTCATTCACAAAATATTTTTTATAACAAAATTCTTGAATCGAATAATGATAATGAGAACATCGATGAGGATGAAGGAAATGATCCACTTTCAACGCCTGAAATGGATTCTACTGGAAATGTATCATCTAACAAAAGACAAAAGTTCAAGGCCTAGGATCACTTTGAGAAAATCAAAATTAAGAATTCTAATGGGGTCATAACATTAGAAAAGGCTATATGTAATTATTATAAAAAAAAATTTGTTGGAAGCTCTAAAAATGGAATTAGTTACTTAACTAGACACATAAAAATATGTTTATTAAAAGGTCAAACTGATATTAGACAAACAATGTTCTCACAATCTACTAGCACCGGTACACTTAGGGGTGTCCATGGACAAGTTTACCCATGGGTCCTGTTATCCAGTCCAAAAAAAATAAGCCTGAGGCCCGATAAATGGCCCGTCCAAATTTGAGCCTAATATCCTTTAAGAAAGGGCTTAGGTTTACCCCTAAATCCACTACCTGTCCCGAAGCCCTGCCCAATAACCCGACTCAAAGCCCGCCCGAAACCCGAAGCCCGCCCCAATAACCCTCCCACAAAATTTGAGAATTCGAGAGTTGAAAGGTATTTGAGAATTTCAGAGTTGAAAGTTAGGTTATAATTTGAGAGTTAGGTGAGAAGTCTATTAAAATTTTTAAAAATTTTTCAACTGAGCACCATATGGGGTGTATGAGTCTGTGACTTATGTGACTGTCTCAGTGTCTTGTCTTTTCATTTGTAACTGTCTTATGTCTGAGCCAGTTGGAGCAGGCTGAGACAGTCATACAAAATTTTCTTTCCCCAATTATACAATTAACGATCATAAATAAACGGTTACTTTTTAATGTATAATTTATAAATAAAGCTGATTGCATTTTCATTACAACCCATCACATTTGCAAAAAAAAAAAACTCTCATTTGCTCTCAACTCACAACTCTCAAGTGTTCTGAAGTCTCGACACCAAACTTTCAGTTGTCTCAAAAACTCAAGATTGTGAAGTGCTTTCATTTGGCGAGAAAGTTCTTTTTACATAATTTAAGTATTTATTTTATTTTTATAGTTTAATTTACATTATGACTTCATCTCATTCAAAAAATATTTTTTATAACAAAATTCTTGAGTCGAATAATGATAATGAGAACATCGATGAGGGTGAAGGGGATGATTCACTTTCAACACCTGAGATGGATTCTACTGGAAATGTACCATCTAATAAAAGACAAAAGTCCAAAGCCTATGATCACTTTGAGAAAATCAAAATAAAGAATTCTAATGCGGACATTACATCATAAAATGTTATATGTAATTATTATAAAAAAAGATTTGCTAGAGGCTCTAAAAATGGAACTAGTCACTTAACTGGACACCTAAAGACATGCTTATTAAAAGGTTAAATTGATATTAGACAAACAATATTATTATAATCTGCTTGTCGCAGTACACTTAGGGGTGTCATTGGTTGGGTTACCCACGGGTCCTGTTATCCGACCAAAAAAAAAAATAAGCCCGAAATTTGATAAGCCCAATAGTTGGCCCGCCCCCAGCCTGAGCTTAATATCCTTTAAAAAAGAGCTTGGGCTTACCCCTAAACCCACTACCCGGCTCGAAGCTCGGCCTAATAACCCAACCACAAAATTTGACAATTTGAGGGTTGAAAGGTAGATGAGAATTTGAGAGTTGAAAGTTTTGTGAGAATTTGAGAGTTAAGTGAGACGTCTTTCAAATTTTTTCAAATATTTTCATCTAAGCACCACATGGGGTCTGTGAGTCTGTGGCTTATGTGATTGTCTTAGTGTCTTGTCTTTTTATCTATGACTGTCTTCCGTCTGAGCCAGTTGGTGCAGGCTGAGACAGTCGTAAAAAATTTTCTTTCTCCAATTATACAACTAACGGTCATAAAGAACGACTACTTTTTAATGTATAAATTATAAATAAAGCTAATTGCATTTCATTTCAATCCACCACATTTGCAAAAAAAAACTTTCATTTGCTCTTAACTATCATTTGCCCTAAACGCACAACTCTCAAGTGTTGTAAAGTCTCAAGACCGAACTTTCAGCTGTCTCAAAGACTCAAGATTGTTAAGTGCTCTCATTTGGTGACAAAGTTGTTTTTACATAATTTAAGTATTTATTTTATTTTTATAGTTTAATTTACCCGTCCACATACCCGACCTGAAGCCTGCCCAAAACCCGAAGCCCGCCTCAATAACCCGGCCACAAAACTTGAGAATTTGATAGTTGAAAGGTAGGTGAGAATTTGAGAGTTTTTTATGTGAGAATTTGAGAGTTCGGTGAGAAGTCTTTTAAATTTTTTCAACTGAGCACCACATAGGGTCAGTGATTTATGTGACTATCTCAATGTCTTGTCTTTTCATCTCTGAGTGTCTTCCATCTGAGCCAGTTGGAGCAGGTTGAGATAGTTCTAAAAAATTTTCTTTCTCCAATTATACAACTAACGGTCATAAATAAACAACTACTTTTTAATATATAATCTATAAATAAAGCTGATTGCATTTCATTTCAACCCACCAGAGTTGCAAAAAAAAAAACTCTCATTTGCTCTTAACTCTCATTTGTTCTCAACTTACAACTCTCAAGTGTTCTGAAGTCTCCGGACCAAGCATTCAGCTGTCTCAAAGACTCAAGATTGTCAAGTGCTCTCATTTGGTGAAAAAATTCTTTTGACATAATTTAAGTATTTATTTTATTTTTATAGTTTAATTTTCGTAATGACTTCATCTCATTCACAAAATATTTTTTATAACGAAATTCTTGAGTCAAATAATAAAAATAAGAACATCGATGAGGGTGAAGGGGACGATCCACTTTCAACTCCTGAGATGGATTTTATTCGGAATGTACCATCTAATAAAAGACAAAAGTTCAAGGCATGAGATCACTTTGAGAAAATCAAAATTAAGAATTATAATAGAGCCATTACATCATAAAAGGCTATATGTAATTATTATAAAAAAAAATTTGTTGGAGGCTCTAAAAGTGGAACTAGTCACTTAACTAGACACCTAAAAACATGTTTATTAAAATGTCAAACTAATAATAGACAAACAATGTTATCACAATATGCTTGCCTAATACACTTAGGGGTGTCCATGAGTCGGGTTACCCATGGGTTCCATTACCTGGCCCAAAAAAAATAAGCCCGAAATCTGATAGGTCCGATAGTTGACCTGAGCCTGAGCCTAATATTCTTTAAGAAATGGCTTGGGTTTACCCCTAAATCCACTATTCGGCCCAAAGCCCAGCCCAATAACCCGCCCACAAAATTTTGAGAATTTGAGAGTTGAAAGGTAGATGAGAATTAGAGAGTTGAAAGTTTGGTGAGAATTTGAGAGTTAAGTTAGAAGACTTTTAAATTTTTTCAAATATTTTCAGTTGAGCACCACATGAGGTCTGTGAGTCAGTGACTTATGTGACTGTCTTAGTGTCTTGTCTTTTCGTCTGTGACTGTCTTCCATCTGATCCAGTTGGTGCAGGCTGAGACAGTCATAAAAAATTTTCTTTCTCCAACTATACAACTAACGATCATAAATAAACGACTACTTTTTAATGTATAATTTATAAATAACGCTAATTGCATTTCATTTCAATCCACCACATTTGCCCAAAAAAAACTCTCATTTGCTCTTAACAATCATTTACCCTCAACTTATAACTCTCAAGTGTTCTAAAGTCTCAAGATCGAACTTTCAGCTGTTTCAAACACTCAAGATTGTCAAGTGCTATCATTTGGAGAGAAATTTGTTTTTACATAATTTAAGTATTTATTTTATTTTTATAGTTTAATTTACTTAATGACTTCATCTCATTCACAAAATATTTTTATAACGAAATTCTTGAGTCGAATAATGATAATGAGAAGATCGATGAGGGTGAAGGGGATGATCCACTCTCAATGCTTGAGATAGATTCTACTGGGAATGTACCATCTAATAAAAGACAAAAGTCTAACACTTGGGATCACTTTGAAAAAATCAAAATTAAGAATTCTAATTGGGTCATTACATCAGAAAAGACTATATGTAATTATTGTAAAAAAGATTTTGTTGGATGCTCTAAAAATAGAACTACTCAGTTAACTAGACACCTAAAGACATGCTTATTAAAATGTCAAACTTATATTAGACAAACTATGTTATTATAATTTGTTAGCACCGGTACACTTAGGGGTGTTAATGGACCGGGTTACTCACGGGTCCTATTTCCCGGCCCAAAAAAAATAAGTTCAGGCCCGATAGTTGGTCTGTTGGAGTCCGAGCCCAATATCGTTTAAGAAAAGGCTTGCATTTACCCCTCAACTCACTACCCGGAACACCGGCCCAAAGACCGAAGCCCGGCCCAATAACCCGACCCGAATCCCGCCCACAGAAACCCGCCCCAATAACCTAGCCACAAAATTTAAAAATTTGAGAGTTGAAAGTTAGGTGAGAATTTGAGAGTTAAATGAGAAGTCTTTTAAATTTTTTCAAATTTTTTCAGCTGAGCAACACAAAAGGTCTATGACTTATGTGACTGTCTCAGTGTCTTGTCTTTTTGTCTGTAACTATCTTCCATCTGAGCCAGTTAGTGCAGGCTGAGACAGTTATAAAAAATTTTCTTTCTCAAATTATACAACTAACGATCATAAATAAACGACTACTTTTTAATATATAATAAATAAAACTGATTGTATTTCATTTCAACCCACAAGAGTTGCAAAAAAAAAAACTCTCATTTGTTCTTAACTCTCATTTATTCTCAACTCACAACTCTGAAGTGTTCTAAAGTCTCAAGACTAAGCTTTCAGTTGTCTCAAAGTCTCAAGATTGTCAAGAGCTCTCATTTGGTGAGAAAGTTCTTTTTAAATAATTTAAGTATTTATTTTATTTTAATAGTTTAATTTACGTAATGACTTCATCTCATTCACAAAATATTTTTTATAATGAAATTCTTTAGTCGAATAATGAGAATGAGAACATCAATGAGGGTGAAAAGGACGATCCACTTTCAACGCCTGATATGGATTCTACTCGAAATGTACCATCTAATAAAAGACAAAAGTCCAAGGCCTAGAATCACTTTGAGAAAATCAAAATTAAGAATTCTAATGGGGTCATTGCATCATAAAAGACTATATGTAATTATTATAAAAAAGATTTTGGTCGAGGCTCTAAAAATGAAACTAGTCACTTAACTAGATACCAAAAGACATACTTATTAAAAGGTCAAACTAATATTAGACAAACAATGTTATCGCAATCTGCTTGCACCAGTACACTTAGGGGTGTCCATGGACTGGGTTACCCATGGGTCCCATTACTCGGCCCAAAAAAAAGCCCGATAGGCCCACTCGAGCCCAATATCCGTTAAGAAAAGGCTTGAGTTTACCCTTAAACTCAAATTTTTTTAAATTTTTTCAACTGAGCATCACATGGGCTCTGTGAGTCTGTGACTTATGTGACTGTTTCAGTGTCTTGTCTTTTCGTCTGTGACTGTCTTCTGTCTGAGCCAGTTGGTGCAGGTGAGACAGTCATAAAATTTTTTTTTTCTCCAATTATACAACNCTAAACTCAAATTTTTTTTAAATTTTTTCAACTGAGCATCACATGGGCTCTGTGAGTCTGTGACTTATGTGACTGTCTCAGTGTCTTGTCTTTTCGTCTGTGACTGTCTTCTGTCTAAGCCAGTTGGTGCAGGTGAGACAGTCATAAAATTTTTTTTTTCTCCAATTATACAACTATCAGTCATAAATAAATAGCTCTTTTTTAATGTACAATTTATAAATAAAGCTCATTACATTTCATTTCAACCAACCACATTTGCAAAAAAAAAAAACTCTCATTTGCTCTTAACTATCATTTGCTCTCAACTCGCAACTCTCAAGTGTTCTAAAGTCTCAAGACCAAGCTTTTAGGTGTCTCAAGACTCAAGATTATGAAGTGCTCTCATTTGGTGAGAAATTTCTTTTAACATAATTTAAGTATTTATTTTATTTTTATAGTTCAATTTACGTAATGACTTCATTTCATTCACATAATATTTTTATAACAAAATTATTGAATTGAATAATGAAAATGAGAACATTGATGAGGGTGAAGATGATGGTCCACTTTCAACGCCTGAGATGGATTATACTGGGAATGTACCATTTAAAAAAACAAAAGTCCAAGGCCTGTAATCACTTTGATAAAATGAAAATTAAGAATTCTAATAGGGTCATTACATCAGAAAATTCTATATGTAATTATTGTAAAAAATATTTTGCTGGAGGCTCTAAAAATGGAACTAGTCACTTAAATAGATACCTAAAGACATGTTTACTAAAAGGTCAAACTGATATTAGACAAACAATATTCTCACAATCTGTTAGCACCGGTACACTTAGGGGTGTCCACGGACCGAGTTACCCATGGCCCCCCGGTACCCGGCCCCAAAAAAATAAGTTTGAGGCCCAATAGTTGGCCCACCAGAGTCCAAGCTCAATATCTTTTAAAAAAGGACTTGGGTTTACCCCTAAACCCATTACCTAACCCGAAGATCGAAGTCCAACCCAATAACCCGTCCACATACCCAACCCAAAGCCCGCCCGAAACCAAAAGCCTAGCCCAATAACTCGCCCACAAAATTTTAGAATTTGAAGGTTAAAAGGTATGTGAGAATTTGAGAGTTGAAAGTTAGGTGAGAATTTGAGAGCTAGGTGAGAAGCCTTTTAAATTTTTTCAAATTTTTTCAACATAGGGTATGTGAGTCTGTGACTTATGTGACTATCCCAATGTCTTGTCTTNTGTCTGTAACTATCTTCCATCTGAGCCAGTTAGTGCAGGCTGAGACAGTTATAAAAAATTTTCTTTCTCAAATTANTCTTTTAAATTTTTTCAAATTTTTTCAACATAGGGTATGTGAGTCTGTGACTTATGTGACTATCCCAATGTCTTGTCTTTTCGTCTGTGACTGTCTTCCGTCTTAGCCAATTGGATTTCATTTCAACCCACCACATTTGCAAAAAAAAAAAACNCCTTTTAAATTTTTTCAAATTTTTTCAACATAGGGTATGTGAGTCTGTGACTTATGTGACTATCCCAATGTCTTGTCTTTTCGTTTGTGACTGTCTTCCGTCTTAGCCAATTGGATTTCATTTCAACCCACCACATTTGCAAAAAAAAAAAACTCTTATTTGCTCTCAACTCACAACTCTCAAGTGTTCTAAAATCTTAAGACCGAGATTTCAACTGTCTCAAATACTACAGATTGTCAAATGCTCTCATTTGGTGAGAAAGTTCTTTTTACATAATTTAAGTATTTATTTTATTTTTATAGTTCAATTTACGTAATTACTTCATCTCATTCACAAAATATTTTTTATAATGAAATCCTTGAGTCAAATAATGAAAATGAGAACATCGATGAGGGTGAAGGGAATGATCCACTTTCAATGCCGGAAATGAATTTTACTAGGAATGTACCATCTAATAAAAGACAAAAGTTCAAAGCTTGAGATCACTTTGAAAAAATCAAAATTAAGAATTCTAATGGGATCATTACATCAAAAAAAGCTATACGTAATTTGTGATGACCCGTATATAAATTAATCATTTAATTAGTTCATCAATTATGATTACATATAATTAAGGGTGATTTTTAGAAATTTCAAATACATAAATAGACTTCAAATAAAAATTCTTTATGTGAAAACGAATCAAATAACAATAATATAGGTCATATTTTGAGTTAAAAATGATGTGTTATTCCAATGATATAATAAAGGTGTAATATATTTATATACACATACATATATATAGGTGTCCAAATATAAGAGTATGAGTCAATTATCATGTGCTCAAATTAAAAAAAAAAAAGAAAAAGAAAGGTAAGTAACATGGACAAGGTCCATGTGATACTTGGGGACCAAGTAAGATTTTGCTATAAATAGTCAAGCCCAGGCTATTTGATCGGCACAAAGAGAAGGAAAAAGAGAGAGAAGGGAAGAGAAGAAGGAGAGAGAGAGAGATATAGAATAGAAGAAAAAAAAATTTATGAGATCTTGGGGTCAAAAATTGAGCAGTAGTTTTAGTTTAGATTGTTATCAAATTTGACTATTTGATTCGGGGTATTTCGAATTTCACATTTATCGAAGCCATTTGAGGTACAGAGTAGTATACAATATGCTCCTGTCTTTTAAATCTCTTTGCAAAGAGTGTCCTTTTATTATCTGAAATTTTGTATTCTTATTGATTATTCTGATTGATATGAAATTCTATCAATGTTATCGGTTGACCTGTACTTATACATTGGGCTAAATACTTTGGGGTTGATTGGTACATGTACGAAGTGTACTTGGGAGCATAATTCGTGAAATGTGATTATAGTCCTGCGGGGTGCGATTGTGATTATAGCCTTGAGGGGTGTAATGGTTCGATATGAGTATGGATTTTATATGCCCAAGTGTCACTTGTCATGTCACCAAGAGGACCCGAGTATGAGGCTATGTTTGATAGATATTGAGTTATGTGACTTATCGAATTGGATTCTGGATTCTTTTATTTATGATCGTCTATCGATTGAATTATTTGGTATTTGATCATTCATATTCTTTTTTCATTGAGCATATTGTTTCCTGTCATATTGTATACTTCCCCGCCTTTAATATTTTTTCAGGATTATCTCGTAGAGAAGGACCAAAGTTTATATTTGAAGAATCGAAGACGGATGAATCTTGATATAATTTTTAACTTTGTANTACTTCCCCGCCTTTAATATTTTTTCAGGATTATCTCGTAGAGAAGGACCAGAGTTTATATTTGAAGAATCGAAGACGGATGAATCTTGATATAATTTTTAACTTTGTATATTGAGGAGATTATTTTATTGGTATTTGGAGATCAAAATTGTAATTATAAATTTATTGAGGTAATTAGAGCTCTGGCCCTATATTCGGAAATTTATTTGTGGTTTATTATTGTGATCAATTGATTTAATCAAGTAACGGTCCGGGAAACCATGGCGTTACATAATTATTGTAAAAAAAATTTTGCTGGAAGTTCTAAAAATGGAACTAGTCACTTAACTTTACACCTAAAGACATCCTTATTAAAATGTCAATTTGATATTAGACAAACAACACTTACAATCTGCTATCACCGATACACTTAGGGGTGTTAGTTGGCCGGGTTACCCACGGGTCCCGTTACCCAGCACAAGAAAAATAAGTTCTAAACTTGATAGGCCCGCCCAAGCCCGAACTTAATATCTTTTAAGAAAGGGCTTGAGTTTGCCCCTAAATCCACTTCCCGGTTTGAAGCCCAAAGTCTGGTTCGAAGATCGAAGCTCAACCCACATACCCAGCCTAAAGCTCGACCCAATAACCCGTCCACAAAATTTGAGAATTTGACAGTTGTAAGATAGATGAGAATTTGAGAGTTGAAAGTTATGTGAAAATTCGAGAGTTAGGCGAGAAATCTTTTAAATTTTTTCAGCTGAGCACCACATGGGGTCTGTGACTTATGTGACTGTCTCAGTGTCTTGTCTTTTTGTCTGTGACTGTCTTCCGTATGAGCTAGTTGGAGCAGGCTAAGACAGTAATAAAAAATTTTCTTTCTCCAATTATACAACTAACGGTCATAAATAAACGATTTTTTTAATGAATAATTTATAAATAAAACTGATTGCATTTCATTTCAACCCACCACATTTGCCAAAAAAAACTCTCAATTGCTCTCAACTCACAACTCTCAAGTGTTCTGAAGTCTCAAGACCGAGCTTCAGCTGTCTCAAAAACTCAAGATTGTCAAATGCTCTCATTTGGTTAGAAAATTCTTTTTACATAATTTAAGTATTTATTTTATTTTTATAGTTTAATTTACATAATAATGACTTCATCTCATTCACAAAATATTTTTTATAACTAAATTTTTGAGTCGAATAATGATAATGAGAACATCAATAAGGGTGAAGGGAATGATCCACTTTCAATGCCTAAGATGGATTCTACTGGGAATATACCATCTAATAAAAGACAAAAGTTCAAGGCCTGAGATCACTTTGAAAAATTCAAAATTAAGAATTCTAATGGGATTATTAAATCAGAAAAGACTATATATAATTATTGTAAAAAAGATTTTGTTGGAGACTTTAAAAATGAAACTAATCACTTAACTAGACTTCTAATGGTAGCTTATTAAAATGTCAAACTGATATTAGATAAATAATATTATCACAATCTGCTAGCACTGGTACACTTAGGGATGTCCATTGTCCGGGTTACCCACGGGTCCTGTTACCTTACCCAAAAAAAATAAGTTTGAGGCCCAATAGTTGACCCGCCCAAGCCCGAACCCAGTATCCTTTAATAAAGGGCTTGGGTTTACCCCTAAACCCTCTATCCAGCCCGAAAACGGAAGCTTGGCCCAATAACCCGCCCACATACCAGATCTGAAGTTCGCCCGAAACCCGAAGCCTGACCTAATAACCCGCCCACAAAATTTGAGAATTTGAGAGTTGAAAGGTAGGTGAGAATTTGAGAGTTGAAAGGTAAGTAAGAATTTGAGAGTTGAGAGTTGAGAGTTGAGAGTTGAAAGTTGAAAGTTATGTGAGAATTTGAGAGTTAGGTGAGAAGTCTTTTAAATTTTTTCAGCTAAGCACCACATGGGGTCTGTGAGTCTATGACTTATGTGACTGTTCCTGTGTCTTGTCTTTTCGTCTGTGACTGTCGTCCATTGAGCCAGTTGGAGCAAGTTGAGACAGTTATAAAAAATTTTCTTTCTCCAATTATACGACTAACGATCATAAATAAACGACTATTTTTTAGTGTATAATTTATAAATAAAGTTGATTACATTTCATTTTAACCCACCATATTTGCAAAAAAAAAAAACTCTCATTTGCTCTCAACTCCCAACTCTTAAGTGTTCTGAAGTCTGAAGACCGAGCTTTCAGATGTCTCAAAGACTCACGATTGTCAAGTGCTCTCATTTAGTGAGAAAGTTCTTTTTACATAATTTAAATATTTATTTTATTTTTATATTTTAATTTACGTAATGACTTCATCTCATTCACAAAATATTTTTTATAACGAAATTCTTGAGTCAAATAATGATAATGAGAACATCGATGAGGGTGAAGGAGATGATCCACTTTCAACGCGTGAGATGGATTCTACTGGAATGTACCATCTAATGAAAGACAAAAGTCCAAGGCATGAGATTACTTTGAGAAAATCAAAATTAAGAATTCTAATAAGGTCATTACATCAGAAAAGGATATATGTAATTATTGTAAAAAAAATTTTGTTGGAGACTCTAAAAATAGAACTAGTTACTTAACTAGACATTTAAAGACATACTTATTAAAAGGTCAAACTGATATTAGACAAACAAAGTTATCATAATCTCCTAGCACTGGTACACTTAGGGGTGTCAATGAGTCGAGTTATCCACGAGTCCCATTACTCTACCCAAAAAAAATAAATTTAAAATCCGATAGGCCTGATAGTTGACCCGCCCAGCCCGAACCTGAGCCCAATATCTTTTAAGAAAAAGCTTGAATTTACCGCTAAACCCACCACCCGGCCCGAAGTTTGGTCCAAACCTGCCCACAAAATTTAATAATTTGAGAGTTGAAAGATAAGTGAGAATTTGAGAGTTCAAAGTTATGTGAGAATTTGAAGGTTAGGTAAGAAGTCTTTTAATTTTTTTCAAATTTTTTTAGCTGAGTACCACATGGGGTCTGTGAGTCTGTGACTTATGTGACTGTCTCAGTGTCTTGTCTTTTCGTCTGTGACTGTCTTCCATCTGATCTAGTTGGAGCAGATTGAAACAGTCATAAAAAATTTTCTTTCTCCAATTATACAATTAATGGTCATAAATAAACGGTTACTTTTAAATATATAATTTATAATAAAATTGATTGCATTTCATTTCAACCCACCACATTTGCCAAAAAAAACTCTCATTTGCTCTCAACACACAACTCTTAAGTGTTCAAAAGTCTCAAGACCGAGCTTTCAGCTATCTCAAAGACTCAAGATTGTCAAGTGCTCTTATTTGGAGAGAAGGTTCTTTTTACATAATTTAAGTATTTATTTTATTTTTATAGTTTAATTTACCAAATGACTTCATCTTATTCACAAAATATTTTTTATAACGAAATTCTTGAGTCGAATAATGATAATTAGAACATCGATGAGGGTGAAGGGAATGATCCACTTTCAACGCCTGAGATGGATTATATTGGAAATGTACCATTTAATATAAGACAAAAATCCAAGGTCTTGGATCACTTTGAGAAAATCAAAATTAAAAATTTTAATGGGATCATTACATCAGAAAATGCTATATATAATTATTGTTAAAAAAAAATTTGCTAGAGGCCCTAAAAATGGAACTAATCACTTAACTGAACACCTAAAAACATATTTATTAAAAAGTCAAACTAATATTAGACAAACAATGTTATCAAAATCTGTTAGCACCGGTACAAACAAGACATGTGTCGCAATCTATACCCTCGAGGTGACGTGTGTCGAGAACACATCACTCGTAGATGGTACCGAGAGAATTTTGTTGCTGAGAATACGTATCGACTCCTTGTTGATTATTTGAAGTGTCCCATCAATTACTATTACTTTGCCGTCCTACATAAAATCTGGGAATATACATCTTCCGTATGTTACTATCGAAGCAGTGAGAATTATTAAATTTATCCTCATGGCATTGCGACAACTAGTCGAATACTTTTGGCAATAATGTTATTAGGAATAAAAGGGGTAACATTTCTATTTGTTTTCTGCTACAGAGAGGAAATGGTGAAGAAAAGCTAGACTTCGTGCTTTAATCCCACTCTTATATTGGAATAAATTCATCCTTACACATTTTAGATAATTATAGCCCAAACCAGTTGAACCAAACATGGGCGGATTTTTCAGATGACCGTGGACAAAGACCACATTATTGGTATTGCAAATAAAAGTCACATTAAATGAGATGTCATTATAGTATGTTTGGGAAAATAGGAAGAACAGTTGTAATGGCTGATGGCTCTCAAGTGGAAGATTTGAGTGCCCCAAGAGAGAATGACCTATCCTTAGAGAGCAGCTACAATATATTGGAGAAAATATCGCTGTGTAAACTCGACTTCTTTGATGTGTAAGAACACAGTATGAATATTGTGAAAAAAATCAAGAAAATTATATTGATGGGTCTTTGAAGAATAGCCTCTGCATGATGGGCATATCTGTGAGAAATTAGAACCCTACATGCCATAAAAGTTCAATTTTGTGACGGGAGAGGGGGGTCAGCAATGGAAGGAGCTTACAGCTTTCAGCTGGTCTCCCTGTTGTTCAGCATGTCCAAAACAGTGTAAGCAGCTTTTTGAAAATGCTCCTTCGCTTCCTCTAAATTTTTCTTCCTCTCAAGAGCCGAGTCTTTGCACTTCTCTACATCTTCTACTATTCCAGTAGAGTGTTGATCAATTTCACTGCAGAGCCTCATAAAAAATGGATAAGTATCAAACCAAAAAGAGTTATTTAAGGAACAATGACAAATACCCCTGTTTCAAGAAGTGATAAAATAAACTAATCTCCCTGTGTGTGTGTGTGTTGGTGGGGTGTTGTATAAGGGTGTGTGTGACTAGTACTGAAATCAAAAAGGAGTCACTTGCATTTTCTACTAAACTGGATAACGAAGATCAGGAGACTAATGGAGTACTTAGAGGGGAAAAGCAGCAAGCATACAGGGAATTAAAAGAGGTACATACACAAACAGAATAAAATAAAAATGTAAAAATTCACTCTGTTGTACGAGTAGTGTTCATAAAATTGACCAAAAAAAAGGAAAAGAAAAAATGTTTGGGAGAAGCAAACTTGTTTGCTCACATTATCATCTTAAGCATATTCTCCATTGTGACTTGCATCTTCTGTGAGAGATCTGCACTCACTATAAAAATGAACAGGTTTAGACATCAGCAGACAGAAACACACGGACTAAGGAGTTTTCTAGACCACTAAAACATCCAAATCTATCGATGTTACAATCATATGACCAGCATAAATCATCAGAAACTAAATAGATTAATATCATTTACATATTGCCAGGCACTCTATGACAACTTTTTTAAAGATTAAGCAAATCATCAACATACATAGCAAATCCACCAGAACATATACAAAGCAGTAAATAATGGCTTTGCATCATGATGCTCACAGAGATGTTGGTAACCGTAAGTGGGAAAAACTATCAGCTGTATTGAATCAAACTGATCAATTTTCACTTTGTATTCAGTCCACGATTGTATTTCGTAGTAAAATGTAAAAAGAAAAGGAAGAAAGCGTCAAACTGATCATTCATGGAGCAGAACTGCCAAGGATTGTAATTACTCCCTTAACCAAGACTGAAGCATAAGCAGAAGCCAAGAGAACCACCTCACATCTCAAGATCAGTTGTGGGCACAAATTTGATTATACATAGTGGAAATCTAACAATTCAAATTCTAGAAAATCATTTGCCTTGAGTCCTGAATCTGACTCAGGATCATCTTCAAAAAGAAATCTGAAAGCATGCAAACCACTCATCTTCATAAAAAGACATGGGGACAAAGCATAAGTTGTGAATATGGTATCGTTCCAAACATTCAGGAATTGGATAATATTTCAAATTATAGCGACAATGCGGGTCAGATATGCTCATTACAAGTTCACGTCTAATTCAATACTTTTAAACAATTCAAATAATATGGTATTTCATGCAATGAGTTCAATATACGAATACACCAATGCATGTACCATGAATGCCAGCCTAACACTACAAGAGAAGTTTCTAGACATCGATTAAAAAACATCTTTGGAATTTAAGGTCCTAAATACCCTGACATTAAGGTTAAGCACATCGAAAGGTAGATGGAAAGTTCAATTTAATTATCTCTGTTACTTATTTGCTTCTGGAATCCTAAAATAGTGGAAAAGAAAGATGAAAGTTTCCAAACAGCTGAGAACTTCAATTATTTGGGGCACAAGCCAAACGAACAAAATCCAGGGGTCTACAATAGAGCTCGAAATGAGTAGGTAGCACTTAATGGAGAAGTGGGAAAACAGTGGCACAAATTAATCCAAACAATCCATGGTAGAAAGAAGATAATAAACATCTAACAAAACAAAACCAAAAAAAAAAAAAATCTAACACAAGCCAAACACAATGGCTTGAAGTTTTAGGACAATCATTCGATTGAGGTTTAATCCAAGGGCAAAATATCTTCGAGAAACAAACGAGACAAAAGAGATTCGGGGTAGCTGAGTGGCGATTTTTTGAACTGAGGGTAACGTACATAAACAATTAAACAACAAAAAAAGAAAAATAAATCAAAATATTACACCTAATAATCCACCACTGTAGTGAAATTGTTGAATTAATTGAGCATAAAATAAATAACATAAAGACTAAATAAGAGAGAATTTTAGAGAATAACGTAACTCTCTTCTCTTTCTGTTTTCTCTGTGCTTTTCTTTCTTTCTCATTTCATTTCACCGTTTATGAAATGGCTCCTGTTATAGAAGAAAAAGGTGGAAACACAATTCATAACTTTCTGCATAGTAACTTTACCTTTTCAACTACATTACAAAATTAGTATTATACACTGGTCTTCGTAGCAATGGATTATGGTCTTCTACACTCTGCATTTACATCAACCACTGTATTATCATTCTATTTTTCCCGTTGGAAAATTGCTCATAGTCATCATATCAATAAACTATATGATGGGATTTTTCTGAAATACTCTATGATGAAGACACGTGTCCTCGGTATTACTAAAACACTGTTGATAAGATCAAGCACCGTCGGCGCATAAAGGTCCTCGCCTCCGAGGTACTCGTCATATAGGATCATGGCATTCAGTACGTTTTACAACCAACACGTGGCCTCGGTCTGATATGATACCTCGGTCGGTATCCCTCCCTCGGTTTCGAGATGAGCCTTTCCTAGGTGCCAAGGTGTACCCCGTCCTAGACGCCTCCTCTACTCTAGGATAAGCTATTGACGTACAGATCATTAGCCTAGGCTAGTCTAGGCTATTCATCATGACATCGTCTTACACAATTAATGTCAGAACGTACAAGAATACAGGAGTCACAGCCAATGGGGGATGGACGCGTGGCATATGATATCACATCGAAGACAGAGAAACCGCATGCCGTTGCTGACACGCGACTTGGGAAAGCAAACGATTAATTACACCATTCCCTTGACGAGACCGCATTCAATGCGGTAAGGCTCGGAAATGAAAGGCAATAAATGCTCCTAATACAGAGCATTTATTGCATCCTCCCCGAGAGGAGTACATTGTACCGTCGGCATCCCGATGACCCAGCATTGATTGCTCGGGACCCCGAGCAGTTAAGAAGAGAAGACATTCCTCATCAGAATCAGTGCGCACACTG
>CAUOFW020004225.1:552947-590347 GCA_963454935.2 Ilex paraguariensis
TCGGCGCATAAAGGTCCTCGCCTCCGAGGTACTCGTCATATAGGATCATGGCATTCAGTACGTTTTACAACCAACACGTGGTCTCGGTCTGATATGATACCTCGGTCGGTATCCCTCCCTCAGTTTCGAGATGAGCCTTTCCTAGGTGCCGAGGTGTACCCCGTCCTGGACGCCTCCTCTACTCCAGGATAAGCTATTGACGTACAGATCATTAGCCTAGGCTAGTCTAAACAATTCATCATGACCTCGTCTTACACAATTAGTGTCAGAACGTACTGGAATGCAGGGGCCACAGCCAATGGGGGATGGACGCGTGGCGTATGATATCACATCGAAGACAGAGAAACCGCATGCCGTTGCTGACACGCGACTTGGGAAAGCAAACTATTAATTACATCATTCCCTTGATGAGACCGCATTCAATGCGGTAAGGCTCGGAAATGAAAGGCAATAAATGCTCCTAATACAGAGCATTTATTGCATCCTCCCCGAGAGGAGTACATTGTACCGTCGGCATCCCGATGACCCAGCATTGATTGCTCGGGACCCCGAGCAGTTAAGAAGAGAAGACATTCCTCATCAGAATCAGTGCGCACACTGCCTGTACCTAATGATCACCTACTGACTACACTGACAGCAATCATGAGCTTTTGAGGTATAAATACTCCTTGCAAAAGGCAAGACGGGTATGCAACAAAAAACTCTTTACTACAATACACACTCAGTGTTTTCTCCTTCCTCTCTCTTTCTCAAAGACTGACTAGATCGTCGGAGGGGATACGCCGGAAAACACTCCGGCGCCCTTCTAACTTGTTCTTCTTTGTTCCAGGAACCTCTTTCAGCCTTACTGGATCGTTCTTCCGCTCCCCCAGGGTCTCCCGTTGCCGTTCCAGGTTACCACCGGACCTCGCAGGCTGTTCCAAGCAGCGTGGTTGGTCACTCAACTGGCTCACTCGAGTTCACCAAGGGAGAGATCTGTTCTCGTTTTTTATATTGTGCAGGATCTTGCACGCACACTATAATAGACCGGAAAATAATCTACACAATTCGTCAGATAGCAAAATTACATTAAAAAAAAACGAACATCGGTAACATGTCCGAGGAGAGAATGAGATGCTCGAAGTTGAAAATTCTCGTAAAACAAGCATCCAATTCNAATTCATCATGACCTCGTCTTACACAATTAATGTCAGAACGTACAAGAATATAGGGGCCACAGCCAATGGGGGATGGACGCGTGGCATATGATATCACATCGAAGACAGAGAAACCGCATGCCGTTGCTGACACGCGACTTGGGAAAGCAAACGATTAATTACACTATTCCCTTGATGAGACTGCATTCAATGCGGTAAGACTCAGAAATGAAAGGCANTCAGATAAAATAACTTCCGATTCAAAGTATATTCGATTAAAAATTCACAAATTGCGTAAATTAAGATCGAGAAACACANACTGCATTCAATGCGGTAAGACTCAGAAATGAAAGGCAATAAATGCCCCTAATACAGAGCATTTATTGCATCCTCTCCGAGAGGAATACATTGTACCGTCGGCATCCCGATGACCCAGCATTGATTGCTCGGGACCCCGAGCAGTTAAGAAGAGAAGACATTCCTCATCAGAATCAGTGCGCACACTGCCTGTACCTAATGATCATCTACTGACTACACTGACAGCAATCATGAGCTTTTGAGGTATAAATACTCCTTGCAAAAGGCAAGACGGGTATGCAACAAAAAACTCTTTACTACAATACACACTCAGTGTTTTCTCCTTCCTCTCTCTCTCTCAAAGACTGACTAGATCGTCAGAGGGGATACGCCGGAAAACACTCCGGCGCCCTTCTAACTTGTTCTTCTTTGTTCCAGGAACCTCTTTCAGCCTTACTGGATCGTTCTTCCGCTCCCCCAGGGTCTCCCGTTGCCGTTCCAGGTTACCACCGGACCTCGCAGGCTGTTCTAAGCAGCGTGGTTGGTCACTCAACTGGCTCACTCGAAGTTCACCAAGGGAGAGATCTGTTCTCGTTTTTTATATTGTGCAGGATCTTGCACGCACACTATAATAGACCGGAAAATAATCTACACAATTCGTCAGATAGAAAAATTACATTAAAAAAAAATGAACATCGGTAACATGTCCGAGGAGAGAATGAGATGCTCGAAGTTGAAAATTCTCGTAAAACAAGCATCCAATTCAGATAAAATAACTTCCGATTCAAAGTATATTCGATTAAAAATTCACAAATTGCGTAAATTAAGATCGAGAAACACAAAAATGAAAGCTAATACGATCATACAAACACAATCCATGCATAGATAGATGTTGTGGATGAGTAGGAGTGCGTGTGTGTGTGTGACGGAGAGAAACAAGTGAGACGGACCGTAGACAAGAGAGGAGAGCTGAGATTCAACGTCTGACTGTGCAACGAGTTGACCGTCGGAATAAGATGGTGAAGACGGCNGATATGAAAGCTAATACAATCATACAAACACAATCCATGCATAGATAGATGTTGTGGATGAGTAGGAGTGCGTGTGTGTGTGTGACGGAGAGAAACAAGAGAGACGGACCGTAGACAAGAGAGGAGAGCTGAGATTCAACGTCTGACTGTGCAACGAGTTGACCGTCGGAATAAGATGGTGAAGACGTCGTCGCAGCGTTTGGTGGCTCCATGGATTGAGAGAGAGATGAGCGCGCTTCTCTTGTTTTTAATAGATTCGATTAAATACTTGCTTTGATTTTGGGAGAGCACTATTTTTATTTTTTGCTATTACACCGAAAATAATAATTTTTAGGACAAAATTCAGTTTACCCCTTGTGATTTGGGTATTTTGCATATGACCCCCTTATCATTTGAAAATCAGCAAATTATCTCCTTGTGATTTTGGACTAAAATGCTACTGGTAGTATTTTTGTTAGATTAGATCATCCGTGACATACACGCGCCTAAGAGGAGGTTTGATATAACAAAACATGTTTCCCTCCAAAAATAGAGACAATAAAATTACAATAATACCCTTATTTGATCTTCATCTTCTTGAACAATTGCCCTACTGTGCACCACCACCATTGCCAGCCAAGTTCAATCAAACAAGCAAGACACCCCCACTAGTAATAACACAGATCAACAAAGACCAAGAGGAAACAAAGGAAAATAAGGTATTCAGTTTGTCCCCCTTTTTTTTCAAATAGAATTTTATTTATTCACAAAAACAGTAATTATAAGAAACAAATATACCTTACAGAAAGCACAAAGCAAAATATATGCCTTAAAAGACAACAAACCAAACTTAAATAAAAAAATCAAAAGTTAACCGACAGCTCATCCAGCCAACTCCCAAACTAAGACATCATCATTGCCCAGCTTCCTTTCCAACAAATTTCAAACAAATCAACATTTACTTCAAGGATGTTCAAATAAAACAAAGCCTGTTAACCCATATCATCAAACATAACCCTCATCTTCCTTCGCAGACCAGGTAATTCTTTCTGGTCATTCAGCAAAGTCAACCCAACCTTACAAAGACAATTGCAACTCCACTAAAAAATTAGTAGTCCTTCGACCCAGTACAAATACCAAGCACAAATACCTAGTACAAATACCCAGCACAAATACCCAGTACAAATAACCTGCACAAATACAAATAACCAGTACAAATACCCAACACAAATCAGTAGTCCTCTAGAATCNTATCTTCCTTCGTAGACCAGGTAATTCTTTCTGGTCATTCAGCAAAGCCAACCCAACCTTACAAAGACAATTGCAACTCCACCAAAAAATTAGTAGTCCTTCGACCCAGTACAAATACCAAGCACAAATACCTAGTACAAATACCCATCACAAATACCCAGTACAAATAACCTGCACAAATACAAATAACCAGTACAAATACCCAACACAAATCAGTAGTCCTCTAGAATCCTTGCTTTGATTGGGGTGATTGGGGGTTTGAGTTTGTGCTCTGTAAATGGGTAGTATGGTCATGGTTTGTGATGGTTGCCCCGATGGCAGTGATAATTAGGGGAAGATAGATCGTTGATTTATTGGTTATAGAGAGAGAGAAGCAGAGAAAGGGTTGCCAATTGTGGCAGAAGGGTGGTGAGAGAAAAGGGCAATGAGGTTGTTGCTTAGAGAAAGAGAGAGGGGAGAGGGGGTTGCTGATGGAGAAAGATGATGAAGGAGAAAGAGAAGGAGCAATGACATTGCTGAGTAAGAGAGAGAAAGAGTGTGTGTGAGAGAGTGGCAAGGTATAATTTTGCTGAGATGAGGGGAAGAAAGGTATATTGCTAACTGGTGTGAGTGGGCGTGAGAAGTTCAAGTGGAACTCATAACACGTGGCCTATTTTGATGTTTAACGGTTGAGATTTTGAGGATATTAAAGTCGTTTTATCACTTTTGTTTAGGGTGTTAATTGTGCATATCGGTCCAAAACCACAAGGGGGTAATGTGCTGATTTCTAAATGATAGGGGGTCATGTGCAAAATACCCAAACCACAAGGGGGTAAACTAGATTTTGCCCTAATTTTTAATTCAAAAAATAATAAATTTTATCCTAAAATATGAATAGTGAACTAAAAAAATGGCAAGTGAACCCAAAAAATACATATACTCTAAAAGTTATCTATTTATAAAATATTTAGAAAATCACATTTACAAGTTCACTTCAACCACACTCTTTATTTTAGCTAATTACTTCAACTAATTTTTAATAATTTAAATCAAAAAATACATGTAGCCTATCATGTCATCGCCATATTTTTAACGATCATATTTAATCCAAAATTTAAATTAATTCAATCCAATAGAGTTCTCAGCATGGGGGAGAAGGATGGGAGTTTTGGCGGGGCTGAATAGCTCGCCAAATTTGGAGAGCCAAAAAAGGTGAAATGAGAAATAGAGAATGAGTTTGAGATATTTTTAGTGTTTAACCAGGTAAAATAGCTAAAAATTGGAAAATAGAGAATGGGTTGGAGTTCCCTTAAATACATCAAAAGATGATAAGTGAGACATTATTGAATTCTTTTTTGTGAGAATTGATGATGCGCAAATAGGGTTTGTATATCACCTATCAATTGAACAGTAAAAAATGCAATAATTGATAAGTGAGAGATAGAGAAGACAAAAATAAGATAAGGTTTATAATGGTTCGGTCAATGCGACTTACGTCCACTTTGAATGGTTAGAGTCACCGGGTGTTTTATTAACTCAACTGTGTAGGGAGAGTAGAAAGTTACAAGCTAAGAGAGGGAGAAAGGAGATGTGCTCGATTGAGTGTGATGCCCCCCAAGTGTTGGTGGGGCTTACAATTTATAATCGTCTCATAACAGATTAGGACAACTTAATGGTAATTAAATAGCTAATCTGGCGGTCATAACGGATTGAAGCAACTTAATAGTAATTAAATAGCTAATCCAGAGAAAGTGGCGACCTTTTTTCAACGGACGAGGTAGTTACAATACTCTCCATAGGACTTGGTCAAAGGATGAGGTGAAGGTTGACTCTTTCCAAGGCGGTGATGATGAGGCCTTGGATGACCTTGCGTGCTCCTTATTGATGTATGATGTAGCTCCTTGAGCTTGATGAACTTGATTGAGTTGACCACATTAGGCTAGACTCGGCGAATTTTATGGAATTGAGCCATTAATTAAGACTGGGCTCATATCATGAGTTGGGCCCTTGGGCTTGACCCCTCATTTGCCCTCCAATGCCTTGTGTCCAATGAAACTTAGAAAGGAGAGCAGTCGGTTGAATTTGAATTTCGGTTGAACCCACAACTGAAAAAACTTCGGAAGATCAAAACATCTATTTCTAGGCCTTTTTTGGACTTTTAATAGCATCAGTCATAGCCAAATGTTGTGGTCTTGTAGGACTCGTCGAGAGCTTCGATTTAATATATTATGAGCCCCATTTGGAGTAACAAAGCAAAAGTTACGGTTAAATCGCGAGTAGGGAGTTGGGCGCGCGGTTCTAGGCGAGCAGGCTATTGGGCGCCTGAGAAGTGTTGGGCACTTGAGAGATGCTGGGTGCTCGGGTTGGACGCTTGATAGGTGTTGGGTGTCTGGGCACCTAAAAGGTGTTGGGCGCTTGAGAGGTGTTGGGCATCTGTGCTGGGCGCCTGAGAGGTGCTGGACGCCACTCGAGTAGCAATTTTGCTGATCGCAATGGAGGAGCACTTTTTGGGAACAAGCGCAGGCAACCCTTATTTGCACCAATTGTTAAGTGCGAGATTGCTGCCGCAACAAGCCGACGTGCCGGATGGATGAGGCTCGTGGGTTACAGATGGCCTGAGTTTTAAAAGCGTGGCTAGAGATGACAAAAATAATGTTATCCCAACATAATATATATATAACATGATTACCTGGAGAGAGAGAGAGACAGACTGCTTGCGTGAGAGCAATGACAAAGTTTGAGAATTGCTTGTGTGAGAGTTGCACTTTTTGAGACCGTGCTTTCAACGACCCATGAAAGAGCCCCTAAGTTGGAGGTATAGGTTGTCTACTTGAGAGCAGAGCAAATGCCAAACTTTTGGCTACCTGAAAGAGCAGCTCAGTTGGAGATATAGGCTACCTGCTTAAGAGCAGTGCAGATGTCAAGCTTTTAGTGACCCGCGAGAGAGCTGCTAAGCTAGAGATATAGGTTGTCTGCTTGAGAGTAGTGCAGAGGCCAAGCTTTTAGCGATCTGTGAAAGAGCTACTAAGTTGGATATATAGGTTACCTGCTTGAGAACAGTGTAGAGGCAGGTCAAGCTTTTGACGATCTGCAAGATGATTCACTTTGCCTGAACCTATTGATTTCCTCAGCATTCATATATTTTTGAGTTTTTACCAATAGTTCTTGCATGCTCTTTGGTGGTAGCTTCATTATTAAAAAGAGAAAACTCGATAAGCGGAGGCCTCCCAAAAAGGCGGTTATGGTGAATTTGTCATTGGGCTCCTCAATTTGGAAGACCTCCTCATTAAAACGAGTGAGATAACTCTTTAGACTCTCGTCTCGATCCTATTGTACACTGAGTAAATGGGTGACAGGCTTTTGCTGGCGGCATCCACCAATGAACTGTGCCACAAATTATCTGCTCAGTTCGGCGAAGGAGCCTATGGAGGTCGGGGTGAGTTTGGTGAACCATTGCCGCACTAATCCCTTCAAGGTAGTTGGAAATGCCCTACACATAATTTTGTCGAGGACGTTGTGCAGCTGCATTAAGATCTTGTAGGTTTCAAGGTGATCAAATGAGTTCTTTGTACCATCGAAAGTTTCTATAGATGACATTTTGAACTTTTAGGGAAGAGGGTAGTTTGCCACATATGGCACAAAAGGTGTGTCAGTTCGCCTTTATAAGGTAGTCAACGGTTTCTAGTCCTTGTGCCTTTATGGCATTGAAGATGTCGCCTAATTGATTCTGTATTTCGTTGATTTTTTCGTTTCAATGATTTGGGGCTCCTTTGGAATTGTCATAAAAATGGCTCATATGCTTCACACCTTGGTTCTCGCCCTCATCCTCTTAGAAATGGGGATCTTCGGAAGAGGAAGTTAGAGGTGGAGATGGAGGTGGAGGTGGAGGTCTCTCATGGTGGGCTACCCTATATGGGGCGCCCAAGTGGGGAGCTCCTTGACGCACAAGGTGTGAAACTCCTCTAACTTGGGGTATCACAGGTTGTGCTCCTCCTTGTTGTCTAGCGAGCATAAGTTGTAAAATTTGCTGGTTCTGAGCTACAAATTGCTGCATTGTTTCTAGCATCTGTTGTGGTGGAGGAGCAACCTCTTCCTCTCGTGCTAGATTGTCTTCATTCTGATTCATGGATCTGGTGGTGCTTGCCATTGGTACAGCAAGAAAGGTAATTAGATGAGAATTTTGTCATTCTCAAAGACGGCGCCAAACTGATGATGGACAAATTGGGTTTGTACACCACCTGTCAATTGAACAGTAAAAAATACAGTAATTGATAAGTGAGAGATAAAGAAGACAAAAACAAGACAAGGTTTATAGTGGTTCGGTCAACGTAACCTACGTCCACTTTGAATGGCTAGGGTTGTCGGGTGTTTTATTAACTCAAGTTTGTAGGGAGAGCAAATAGTTACAAACTAGGAAAGAGAGATAAGAGATGTGCTTGATTGAGTGTGATGCCCCCCAAGTGTTGGCGGGGCTTACAATTTATAGTTGCCGCATAACGGATTTGGCCAACTTAATGGTAATTAAATAGCTAATCTGGCGATCATAACGTATTGAGAAGACTTCATAGTAATTAAATAGTTGATCCGGAGAAGGTGGCGACCTTTTCTCAACGAGCGAGGTAGTTACAATACTCTCCATAGGACTCGGTCAAAGAATGAGGTGAGAGTTGACTCTTTTCAAGGCGACGAGAATGAGGTCTTGGATGACTTTGCGTGCTCATTACTGATGTATGATATAGCTCCTTGAGCTTGACCAAGTTGATCACATTGAGTTGGACTTGACGGATCTCTTGGAGTTGGGCCATTAATTAAGACTAAACTCGTAGCATAAGTTGAGTCATTATGTCTGGCCTATCAAGAATTGTTAAAAACTACAAAGTGTACCTAATTTGTTAACAAGTTTAGTTGTGCACTTTTTAAGGCACGAGGGTCCGCCCAACTAAGCTTTTTAGGCAAAAAGGCCAAACTATTTTTTTTTATTATTTTTAACGGACAATATTATCTTTTGTTTCTTACACTTTGTCCAATCAAGAGTCATTATCTTTCTTATGAGTAAATTCAGCTCTTCTTCCATAAAAATCTACCACCACGCCCTCACTCCCCTCCCCTCCCCTCCCCAAAACAGTGAACTAAAGACCGTGAGCTCTACGATAGTGAACTAAAAAATCCAACTCTTCTTCCATTCATAATACAAAAAAAAATACATTGAGTTTATTAGTTCATTGTTGTGCAATTCACAATCGTTTGAAGGCAGGGTGGGATATGGTGGAAAGTTTTAAATAACTTCTTTTCATTAAGGAATTTTTTGTCAATTGAGTATTTTATGGAACTTTCACCTTAAAAGAGTCTAGGATGAATCTCTCGCCAAATCTCCCTTTTTTTCCTTACCATAGTCAAACTCTTGATTTTGGGTTCGATGAGACAACTTAAAAGAAAATATTATTTGGACCTAATTTGATAATTTAATTCAATGTAATCATTAGATTGAAAGTAAGTTTCATTTAACATTAAAACTTATAATTAATCCAATATCTTCATTGAATTAAATCCTTATAACATTGATCCTCACTTGAATCCAACAAACATTTGTGAAATTGGTTTCAGCCTCTTTAAACTCCGAACTCAGGAATACAACTCAGGTTTAATATGAGTTGAATCCGAATGCAATTTGAATTGAATTTTAACTCGAATTGTTTATCCGTATAATCAAATCCAAGTTAAATTCAATTGAATCAATCTCAAATACTATTTGCAAATGCACAGTCAAAACCCAAACAATTTGACATTCTTTGACTCGTTTCGGTTTATACCCGCGGTACCCAATTAAGGGTATTTTCGACTTACAATTATAATATACGCTTGTCTATGTGCACAATCACTCACAAACCGGTGGACGGTTATATTCTACGAGATTGGAATTTTTCGTTACTAGTGACGTGACATGCCCCGATAAAATAATAGTAATAATTGATTATAACAATGTCACTGGTCTCTCTCGAGCACAAGAGGAACAGTTTGGAAGTTCATTGTATTTCAATAGAAACTCTAGACCGCCTAGGATTTGCAACTTTATTCTCGCTTAGGACCGATAATTGAATTGAGTTATTAAAATTTGATTTAAATTTGATTTATTTAAAAAATGAGTTCGACATATTTGATTTATTTATATATAAATATTCGGGCTCATTTTATTTTGGACTCATTCAAACTTAAACAATTTTTTTATGCTTGTTTAAAAAAAAGTGTTAGACATACTCGATTCGATTATCAAACTTACAAACACTTACTATATTCTGGCTGTTAGGTGTGTGATTTCATGGGATTATAGCAACTTTTATCACATAAAACAACTGGATTGTTTCAAGTTCACTTTTAAAATTCTCCCCTTATTCTAGGATATTATTACTTTTTCCCACTTGACTTTATATAAAAAGTTGTTTCATTCTAATTGCGATATTTCGGAAGTTTGAATTAGGAAAATAATCCATCTACTCGCATTGATGAGAACATATTTGAAAATTTTCAGATTTTGTAACAACGAAAAACTTGTATATAGTAATACTCTTTTTTCTACTGTGAATCATCCGATAAACTTGAATAGAATAAAAACCCGTGATCTATAAAGTAATTGGATTTTTTTTTCTCGTGAAATTCTAAGTTTAAATATCAATATAATTTGTGGGAATTAAAATAATATACCATGNTCATGCGTATCAAGTAATTGGATTTTTTTTTCTCGTGAAATTCTAAGTTTAAATATCAATATAATTTGTGGGAATTAAAATAATACACCATGGATTGTTGTTGGCATAGAGTATAACGATGACATATTACATGATGGAGCCGAAAGCTATGTTGTTTATATGAGNGTAATTGGATTTTTTTTTCTCGTGAAATTCTAAGTTTAAATATCAATATAATTTGTGGGAATTAAAATAATATACCATGGATTGTTGTTGGCATAGAGTATAACGATGACATATTACATGATGGAGCCGAAAGCTATGTTGTTTATATGAGTACATTAGTTTATGCTTCATAATCTATTTTCTTATCTTAAATTTTCTATGATTTAAAATCAAATCAAATGTGTTTTATAAAAAAAGAAAATTTAAATTAAATTTAAACTAGGTCGTAAAAAATATATAACAATTAGTGGTTTAGTAAAAAAAAAAAAAAGGAAAATACTAGCAATTTTCTAAATTGGAATAGATTATTGTATCGAATGAATTTTATTTTTTTTAGATATCGTATAGAAAATGGCAACAGTCCAATGAAATTACAATGCGATAGGTTTAGAATATGATAAAATTGTATCGTTTAGAAATGATTAATACTATTGAAGATCAATACTATTTATTTTTGTTGTTAATTAATTTTCAAATTNATCCGTATAATCAAATCCAAGTTAAATTCAATTGAATCAATCTCAAATACTATTTGCAAATGCACAGTCAAAACCCAAACAATTTAACATTCTTTGCCTCGTTTCGGTTTATACCCGCGGTACCCAATTAAGGGTATTTTCGACTTACAATTATNCTGTAGCTTAACTGGACTAAATTAGAATTATAGATAAGGTTGATAATCGAGTAAAACTTGTCGAGTTCGTTTTTCTAAACAAGTTTAAAAAAATATTTAAATTCGATTCATTTAGAAAATGAGTCGAGCCTGAGTCCGAGCCAAACTCGAGTAATTTGACTATTTTACATANTTGTAGCTTAACTGGACTAAATTAGAATTATAGATAAGGTTGATAATCGAGTAAAGCTTGTCGAGTTCGTTTTTCTAAACAAGTTTAAAAAAATATTTAAATTCGATTCATTTAGNCTCTAGACCGCCTAGGATTTGCAACTTCATTCTCGCTTAGGACCGATAATTGAATTGAGTTATTGAAATTTGATTTAAATTTGATTTATTTAAAACATGAGTTCAACATATTTGATTTATTTATATATAAATACTCGGGCTCAGTTTATTTTGAACTCATTCAAACTTAAACAATTTTTTTATGCTTGTTTAAAAAAAAGTGTTAGACATANTTAGAAAATGAGTCGAGCCTGAGTCCGAGCCAAACTCGAGTAATTTGACTATTTTACATATAAAAAAGCCGAACTTTATGAGTTTGAGTCGAACTTTTTTAACTTGTTTTTTAAATGAGTTTAAAAAATTATTTAAATTAAGCTTTTTTAGAACATGATTCGAGCTTGAGTCAAGCTCTATCTAAATTGAACCTGAATAATTCCACTTAATTATCAATCCTATCTATCGATAATTTAATGTTATCATAGTCGTGTCATNTTTTTTAACTTGTTTTTTAAATGAGTTTAAAAAATTATTTAAATTAAGCTTTTTTAGAACATGATTCGAGCTTTAGTCAAGCTCTATCTAAACTGAACCTGAATAATTCCACTTAATTATCAATCCTATCTATCGATAATTTAATGTTATCATAGTCGTGTCATGCATATCATAATCGTTGCTCCTTGATTTTATTTTAAAAAACAAATAAATCAATGTTTTATATAATTTATAAAAATTGATCATAAAAAATTTAGTTTTATAATTTTATATTTTTAATTATTTCATTTATAGTAATTAATCAGTATAATTAATAATAAATAAAAATAGTATAATAATAAAATTAATAACGCGTGTCAATAAAAAATCCGGTGTCTCACACGTACGGTAGACCCCACAGTTCAAGGCAGGAGGACATTACAAATCGGAGCGGGTCTGGGACTGAAAAAACGAAAAAAGATGAAATGAAGCGTTCGATACCGGACTCCATTCAGAAGGAATCTTCAGCTAACGACCGTTGGATTTCGACGGGATTCGTGCAAGAAATGAACACGTGTCACCTGACTCGAAACCCACGGAGCTGAGTCACAGAAAAACGACAAAAAAGGACAGTACCTTTTTTTTTGAACAGAAAAAAAAAAAAAGAAAAAAAAAACTGAAAAAGGACTGAGTGTACCTAAAAGTGAATAAAAGGCCAATGGAGTGAGGGAGAGAGAGACTGATGACCTTGGGTTAGGTTAAGGTCTTAACTATGGTTAGGTTAAAGTTAAGTCAAGACTCGCGACGTGGAATTGAAAGTGACTACCAAATTATTAGTTAACGGTTACTTGACGGCGTTTGAGGTTTGACTGTTGAAACAAGGGTTGAGGGACCCGTCAGTTTGTGAATAAGTCGGCGATTGGTACAATGTCTTTTATAGATTTCTGTAATTTAAAATTAAAATGAACGGAGAAAAAAATAAAATAGAGATAAAGAAGAAAGAAGATAATGGTAGGTATAAATTAGTGGAGTTATTTTAAATTTAAAGGTGATAATTTATAACACAATACGAAAATACGACTCAAAATTAATGGGTTAGAGTTAACTATTTTTGACACGAACACGTATATAACACGNAGTGATAATTTATAACACAATACAAAAATACAACTCAAAATTAATGGGTTAGAGTTAACTATTTTTGACACGAACACGTATATAACACGACTTGTTAACGTAAATAATAAATGAGTTGAATTAATACTAAATATGAAATTGATACAATTAACATATTTAAATATTATTATAAGAATAAAATATTAATTTTTATTATTTATCGAGTAGTTACATAATTCTTGTATAAAAAAAGTTATTTTTTTACAATTGAATCAAATTATATAAAAATTAAATCAGTTTTGACTGTAAGTTGTGTTTTTATAAGTTAAGAATTTAACTTTTTAATTATAGTATTAGATACATATTTAAATTTTATAATTAATTCATAAATGAGGTATTGTATGTGTAAGTAGTCATTCAAAAAATATTTAAGTATGCTTTTACGGATAACAAAATGCACAATAACAACAAAAAGCTAGCCACTTAACTAGAGTCCAACATAAGAATAAAAGATTATATTTTCGGACTTCACAGTCATAATATCAAATATTTTATATTCTATAATAGGATTCATGTTCGATTATATTATTTATTGCAGTAAAATCAAGAATAAAAACTCATTTTTTTTCTAAAACAAAGTCATAATTAGTGCAAAACATGCAAAAGAAAGCCTAATCAACATCTTCCCATGTTTTATTATAACATCCATTGAAATAAAAACAGAAAATCAAACAAAATTTCAATTTTTTTTAGATAAAATTCATAATCGATGCAATCATAACAAATAACTTAAATTAATACCCAGTTATATTTTATTATACTATTTATTGGAATAAAGCAAAAAAGTCAAATAAAATCACATTTTAACAAAAAAAACCCTAAATAGTACAAAATATTGATATGTTTGCTTATTATGATAACATCATAAAATTCTATTAGATATAGTAACGGACGTTAATGACAAGGACTTATATGTTATGTACACAAATTTTAGGGGTCTAAATATAATATTTCAAATATAAAAGGTAAGTGACAAATTTTATTTAATTGTAAGGGACTTAGTGTAATATTTTAAATGTGAAAAAGTCAATATAATTAAGTGACAAAATATTGAGGGTTTTGGCATAATTTACTCGTTAAATTCCAAACCTGACCTAAATTAAAGATGACACAATACGAGTTTCAGAACTCTGGCGCTTTTTTAAATTAACTCGGCAGCCGATGAATTGGCATCGTTAACTAAGCCAAAACTGACCCATGGTTAAGGACCGTTAACGTTAAGTCAGTCAGTTTTCATTGCAATTAAATAAAGAAACAGTGAATTGACAGAAGAGGACCCCACAGGTGGTCAGCTTTGTCGTTTTGTGATGAATTACCTCCAAAAAGGGGTAAAAGCATAAACGCAAAGGATTCCCGGTTCAAAAATTCACTTTACCCTTTTTAAATGTAACACAAAAATACATATTCTATACTCCANACCCTCCAAAAAAGGGTAAAAGCATAAACTCAAAGGATTCCCGGTTCAAAAATTCACTTTACCCTTTTTAAATGTAACACAAAAATACATATTCTATACTCCACTCTACACAAATACATTCACAATACCATTAAAAAGCTATTTATATATATATATATATATATATATATATATATATTTTTACCAATCAGAATATGCCACGTGTACAAAGAACAAATTAATTCAAAATAAACGATTAACGATCAAGATTATCCAAGTCAGTTTAAATGTATTTCAATTAATTTTTTTTTGATCTGATCAAAAGCACGTGCATCCATTCCGAGACTTATTATTTATTAATTTTTTTTTTTTTGTGTGTGAATGAAATATCTTTGATCAAATTATAAAAAAAATTAGTTAAAATATACATAAATTAACTTAAATACTCTTAACCATTAAATCACAAANGAATTTTTTAATTTTTGTGTGTAAATGAAATATCTTTGATCAAATTATAGAAAAAATTAGTTAAAATACGCATAAATTAACTTAAATACTCTTAACCATTAAATCACAAAAAAAAACCTCAACATGGTGATGACTTGAGAGGTTATTCTATAGATGGAGGGGCATCATCTATAATTTCATTGACCAAAAGTGATGTTATTCTATTTTTTTAAAATTTTTATTATTAATTGATAGTGATAACATCTAATCCAGACGTCCATTTCTTGATAGCCTCACTTTGTCATTAAGCTACTACATTTCATATATTATCATTATTATATATATATATTACTAGAATGTTATATATATATATATATATATATATAAAGTTCGGTGTTAAAATTAGTGATTGGTATTATCTCTAGTATTAGCCTTAAAAATCACGGGTTATAATTTATGACTACAAATTACCAAAGAAAACAAAAAGGGAAGGTCGGTGGTTAATAATTTTGGTTTTTTATGACCAAACCAAATTACTAAAGTAAAAAAAAATGGATAATAAGACATTTATGTGGGTAAATATACAACAGCTGCTAAAGTAAAACTAATTAAAATGTTGTTTTTCAGTAATTTTTTGTTTGTTCGACCTGAATTTATGAAGAATAAATCTCTCTTGATTTGAGTGAAACTTTAATAAAATATAAAATTAATAAAGCAGGTAAATAAATACACCATTCATACGTACATGATACATACTTNTAGTAATTTTTTGTTTGTTCGACCTGAATTTATGAATAATAAATCTCTCTTGATTTGAGTTAAAGTGATTGCCAAGATTAGAACTTTTTTTGGAACTTTAATAAAATGTAAAATTAATAAAGCAGGTAAATAAATACACCATTCATACGTACATGATACATACTTTTTAAGGGGAATGCATATAGACAAATACAGTATTCCATACGTAGAAATGAGAATGAGAGAGAGCAGAGAGAGAGGTGTATTTGAGAAGCTCACTGGTGCTCTGATTTTGATGCATGAGAGAGAGAGGGAAGAGGGATAATAGAGAGAGAGAAGAGTACTCCACAAGGTTCTCACACATTGTGTGTGTGTGGAAAAGAGAGAGAGAGACTCTTTTGTCAAAACATATATCTTTACTGCATTTGGGTTGTTGTCCTTTGAACAATCATCTCTGTGAAGTTTCAGAGGAGCAAACCGGGTGCGCACTCTCTCTCTCTCTCCTTATTCTACTGATCACCATGAAGTGTGATTCATTGCTCAGATTTTCTTTGATTTTTTGAAACTAGCAAGGTTTATCCAATCTGATTTTTATTCCATCGTTTTTGTTTGTTTTGATCATATTTCTGAGTCATCTCACTTCTTAGAGCTTTCTCTGTGTATCCATGGGTTTTTTCCATATGGGTATCGGCTTTTTGTAGGAGTTCTAGCAACTTCTAATGCATTTATGAAAGGTTTTTGTATATATCAACAATCGAATTTCTCATTAAGGGTTTTACAAAAAATTGAATGTGTTTATAAATTGACCTGGTAGTGAATTTGAAGTATTTCCAATACAGACTGTTCATTGCTTTCCTGGTTGATTTTCACTTTTCTTTGACATTTTTCAAGACCTCTTTAATGTTAATCTAAGCATTCATCTGGAGATGGTTGGGGTCCTTAAGACTTTATTCCTTTAGATTTTTCAATTCATGTAAGCTTCTAAAAATATTAGATTTTTCAACTGGGTTTATTTATTTGTTTATTTTTTCCATTTTTGATCTCTATTATTACTTTTTTTTTTCTTTCTAAGTATTATTATTCGGCATTTCATTGAGAGATTGGTTTTTAAGTAGTTTGATGTAGCTATTTTAAATGCATGTCATGGATTTGATGCTTCCAAGTGATTGAATCATTGNCTTTTTTTCTTTCTAAGTATTATTATTCGGCATTTCATTGAGAGATTGGTTTTTAAGTAGTTTGGTGTAGCTATTTTAAATGCATGTCATGGATTTGATGCTTCCAAGTGATTGAATCATTGTCTTGATATTTCAATTGATGAATATTTTAGTGGATTAATTTTCTAAAGAAAATATCTGAATTTTTGCTGCAGGGTAGAGGTTTTGTTTAGTAGTTGGATATGCTGAGGAAGAGGAATAGATCATCACACCAGAAAGATCAACACGCGGGTCACCTAATGTCTGATATTGTTTCAGAAAAATTTGATGTTTTGGGGCAGAAACATAAAACAAATTCATTTTTCAATGTTCCTGGTCTGTTTGTAGGATTCAATTCTAAAGGTCCAGAATCTGATTCAGTTAGAAGCCCCACTTCACCATTGGACTTTAGGGTGTTTTCAAATCTAGGAAATCCCTTTAGGTCCCCAAGGTCATCCAATGAGGGAAATCAGAAGAGGTGGGATTGCAGTAAAGTAGGCCTAAGCATCATAGATTCTCTTGAAGATGATACGAAACAATCTGGGAAAGTTCTCCGATCGTCGGACAGTAGGAATATTCTTTTTGGACCGCAGATGAGGATCAAAACCCCCAATTTTGTAAGCCGTATTGATTCCTTTGAAGCATCTAAGTCACTTCCTAAAAACTATGCAATTTTCCCTCATACCCAGACCAAACTATTCAATCTCCAAATAGGCAGTTCTAATGTTCTTTTTGGAATTGGAGAAGCCCCGTTAGAGCCTGAGTCATCTGAAAAAATCCGGTCTTGTTCGTTGGATTCTAGAAGGTCTGGGTCACATCTTACCAGTTTAACAAACATTGTCACCTACTCAAGTTCTGGGATTTTTTGTCCAGAAAATGGAATAAACCCTGTGAGTCAACCTTCTCATTTAGCCAGAGGAAGCCCAAGTTTGAGCAATTCGGTAGGTACAACACTAACTTCGATCCCTGTATCCATTGGTGGCAATAGTTTGATTGAGCCTCTCTCACAAGCTGAGATTGAGCTTTCTGAGGATTATACCTGTGTGAGAACACGTGGCCCCAACCCCAAAACAACTCATATTTTCGGTGACTGTATTTTAGAATGTCACAACAATGAGTTTGCCAATTTTTCTAAGAATGAGGAACAGGAGGTTGCATTGCCTCAAGAGGTTAAGTTCTCTGAAGATCCCGCCTCATACCCCTCCAGTGGTTTTCTGAGCTTCTGTTACTCATGCAACAAGAAATTGGAGGGGGAAGATATTTACATGTACAGGTCTGCACAATAGCTTTGTGTTTTCTTGATTAGTGAACTCAACATTTCAAAATGTTAATTTGGGACTCTGCTTTGTTTGATATCTTGCAGGGGTGAGAAAGCATTTTGCAGTTGGACTTGCCGCTCAGAGGAGATTTTGTTTGAGGAGGAAATGGAGAAAACCGACAATGTGTCTTCTGAAAAATCTGTTCAGTTGAATGCATGTGATGAACTTTTTGAGAATGGTCTGTTCATCGCCACATGAGGCCATAGCCACTATGCCCATGATTGATTAAACCATTGCATAAATAGACACCCCTGATCATCCATTTACTAAGAGCTGTTCATGTGTATCTGTTAGCAGCCATGGAGGATCATTGTGTGCGTTGTTCTTGATGCTGATTGTTTGTAATCTTTCATGGTCATAGCGGGTAGCAACCGGCAGTTTTTGCTTTACATATATATATATATAGATATCTGACACTGATACATAATCTTGGACTTCAATTGGAGAATGGCCGTAGCCGATCTTCATGGCTCTCCAATTTGTTGCCTTAGCTTTTTTTGGCTGGAGTTCATGTGTAAGCCTCTAAAACTCAAAAATTTTGAATGAAATTTTAAACTACTGTTATGAATNTAAGAGCTGTTCATGTGTATCTGTTAGCAGCCATGGAGGATCATTGTGTGCGTTGTTCTTGATGCTGATTGTTTTTAATCTTTCATGGTCATAGCGGGTAGCAACCGGCAGTTTTTGCTTTACATATATATATATATATAGATATCTGACACTGATACATAATCTTGGACTTCAATTGGAGAATGGCCGTAGCCGATCTTCATGGCTCTCCAATTTGTTGCCTTAGCTTTTTTTGGCTGGAGTTCATGTGTAAGCCTCTAAAACTCAAAAATTTTGAATGAAATTTTAAACTACTGTTATGAATAACCTGTCTGTTGAACCTTCGTTTCAAATCTGTCAGATTATGGGTGTGATTGTAAATGAGATTATGAGAAGTTGACCATTGTTTGTTCATATTCTGTGTAGTTCATAAACAAATGAGCCCATAAGCTACAGCCAGCTTCTCACTATGGTAAAATGATGACCCTTCTTTCAATTCCTCTTCATGTACTCTTGCTTCAATCTCATTCAACATTGAGTAAATTTCTGCTGATTGAGGGTTTGAAAAATCCCCACAAGTAAACTCCACTGGCAAACTACAGCCTGCTTTCTTTTGGATTCCTATTTCCTTGAGCTTTGTTCTCACCCTACTCACATCATGCAATCTTCCTCCTTTTGCGTATGTACTTGAAAGAAACACATAATCAGAATCATTTAGCTTGTCTATCTATTGATCAAAAAAAGCTTGTCTATCTCTATCAGATGATTGTATGTATACTCTGCTACATTATTGTGTTGTACAAGCTCTCAACAAGGAAACTCCATATAGAGGCATCTTGTTCAATTGGCATGGTTTGGTGAATTTTATCGCATCTTACAAGCGCCCGACCTGGCCCAGGAGATCAACCACGCAAACCATAGTGATGAAACTTAGGAGT
Organism: Ilex paraguariensis; assembly: GCA_963454935.2. Classification (NCBI taxonomy): domain Eukaryota; kingdom Viridiplantae; phylum Streptophyta; class Magnoliopsida; order Aquifoliales; family Aquifoliaceae; genus Ilex; species Ilex paraguariensis. The sequence goes on from CAUOFW020004225.1 coordinate 572,660, forward strand.
AATGCTGTAGAAATGGCTCATCTTGTTGAAATGTATGAGAGCCTCTCATCAACTAAACCTCCATGGCTGTAAGCAGATAGTTGAGCTATGAAAGTGACGTGGTCTGGCTTTATACTTTTCCATTTCCAAGTAAAGTTCGATTGCTTTATGGGGTAGGTCCTCCATGGCATGTGCTGCTATCATTGCAGTCCACAAGAAACATTTTTATCTGTTACTTCAGAAAACAACTCATAGGCTGTCTCAGAGCTTCCACATTTCCCATACATGTCTATTAGGGCAGTTCTAACATGTTATCCACTTGAATATGGTTCTTTCTGATGTAAGCATGGACCCAAAGGCCATGATTCAGGGCTCCAACTGAAGCACAGGCTGATTAGCAAGCTAATTTAAGTGAGTTATTAGGGTTTCACATTTGAACTTTGCATTTTTTTTTTTTCCATGACACCAAGTTCTTGCTGGGCAACTGCTCAAATATGGTGCAAGCCTCCTCAACTTTTTAACATTTGGCATAGACGTCTATCAGAGAATTCTTCCCAGACATCCATCTACAATCATTCCATACTGGAAGATCAAGCCATGGATAGATCTACCTAGTGTTCTTTTTCTGGGTGAGCACAAGCTGAAAGTGCCTTCACAAGAGCTACCTCATCCTCACATTTTCGAGTCTCATTTACGCGAACAACTTGCGACTTTCAGTGTAAAACCCACCTTGAACAAAACCCGAAATCATCATTCTCCATGATATCAAATTCCTCTTTGTCATCTGGTTGAACAAGTGCATAGCTGCAGTTAGATCACCAACTTTCACATAGCCACTGATCAATGTTGTCTATAAGACAACATTACTCCCATTGTTGCAGCTACCAAATAGCCTCTGTGCTTCCCCCATTTTCCCACACGATATATACATACACACAACTACACAAGACAATTCAACAAGCACCCACTAATTTCCATATAATTTCACCTCAATGCAGAGATGCAACTTCTTTCCTATTTTCAAATCCCTCAACTTTGTACAAGCCGAGATTAAGTTAATCATCGCTATCTTATTGGGTTTAGCCCCATTAATCGTCATCTTCCCAAACAAATCGAAGNTTGCTTCCCCCATTTTCCCACACGATATATACATACACAAGACAATTCAACAAGCTCCCACTAATTTCCATATAATTTCACCTCAATGCAGAGATGCAACTTCTTTCCTATTTTCAAATCCCTCAACTTTGTACAAGCCGAGATTAAGTTAATCATCGCTATCTTATTGGGTTTAGCCCCATTAATCGTCATCTTCCCAAACAAATCGAAGGGATTGGCTTGACAACCCCATCTGAACATAGCAACGACACCATAGAATTCCAGCTGATAAAATCCCTGTCGGGTTATTTCTCAAACAGTTGGATCACTTTCTCTAATCTCCTATCTTTTGATTACATACCCATCAAATTGTTCTTCACCGACACACTCCACCCAAGCCCAGATTTCTAAATTCTGCCATGAACTTCACTTCCTAGTCCAAAATTCAAATCTTTACAAGAAGCAAGAATTAAGAAGTGAAAACTGGTAAATATCTAAACCACACCACTTGAGCAACCATGTGATAGCAAAGTCAATAACCCTTCTTTCCCAGAACCATCTTGATCTTGAATTTGGTTTTCCATGAGGGTGTTCCAAATTACCATCTCTGGTTCCAATAACCGACTCAAGATACTCTTGAGCATAAGCAAGAATTGCAGAACTGAAGAATGTGGGTGGTTATGGATGAGATTTGTGGTGATCAAATGGGCATGGATTGGCAAACATTGGCTGAGGTTTGTGCAAGATTTCAACAAGGTGGTGGTGGTGGTGGGTCAGAAATGGCAGTAGAAATTCCGATTCTGGTGGGCTTCACTGTAGGAGGAATGGAAGGGAAGATGGTGGGAAGGGCCAAAGCCATCTTTGAATTTTAGCCGTCGGTTCCCTCCATTTTTGTAATGTAATGGTTTGGATTGGGATAAGGTGGCCTTAAATGACGAAAATGCCCTTTCTGCCGGAGTTTTTAAAAAAAAAAAATTTTTTTTGGGAGGGGACTTGAACCCTTGACATCAAGAAGACAGAACTTTCATAAGATAAATAGTACTATTAAATCAAAGACTCGGTAGTATTTGCAGGTTATCCAATGTGGGATAACCCATGGGTGTAAGAGTAAGAAATTGTTAGAACATTATTAAAATTTATGATTAATTACAAATATGCCTCTTCCAACTATGTCACTTATTGTAATAAACTCTTCGAGATTTCAAATGNTCCATTTTTGTAATGTAATGGTTTGGATTGGGATAAGGTGGCCTTAAATGACGAAAATGCCCTTTCTGGCGGAGTTTTTTTAAAAAAAAAAAATTTTTTAGGAGGAGAAAGGGAAGGAGACTTGAACCCTTGACATCAAGAAGACAGAACTTTCATAAGATAAATAGTACTATTGAACCAAAGACTCGGTAGTATTTGCAAGTTATCCAATCTGGGATAACCCATGGGTGTAAGAGTAAGAAATTGTTAGAACATTATTAAAATTTATGATTAATTACAATATGCCTCTTCCAACTATGTCACTTATTGTAATAAACTCTTCGAGATTTCAAATGCTAAAATTTAACCCTTCTAAGTTTCAAGTGGAATAAAAAAAAAAAAAAAAATTCAAGTGGATTAAATTGAGTAACAACAATGGCTGAACACTTGAAAAAAATCATTACACCCTTCGTCTTATATATTTTTTTTTAATTTTTTTTTAGATATCAATTTTGTCCCTAAAAAAATAAGAAAGAAATCAAAAAAGCTAAAACTAAAAAATAAAGAAATCTTTGCCTCCACCTCATCATCGGAAAAGGAGGGTTTCTACCAGAAGGGGGAAAGGAATGAGAGTTAATCATCCAAAATAAGGGAGGATAGAAAGGTATAAGGGTAAGGGGGAAGTATAGATATTTTGGTATATGGGAAAAATAGGTGTAAGGGTAATTATTTATTTTTAAAAAANTCTTCGTCTTATATATATTTTTTTAATTTTTTTTTAGATATCAATTTTGTCCCTAAAAAAATAAGAAATCAAAAAAGCTAAAACTAAAAAATAAAGAAATCTTTGCCTCCACCTCATCATCGGAAAAGGAGGGTTTCTACCGGAAGGGGGAAAGGAATGAGAGTTAATCATCCAAAATAAGGGAGGATAGAAAGGTATAAGGGTAAGGGGGANCATCGGAAAAGGAGGGTTTCTACCAGAAGGGGGAAAGGAATGAGAGTTAATCATCCAAAATAAGGGAGGATAGAAAGGTATAAGGGTAAGGGGGAAGTATAGATATTTTGGTATATGGGAAAAATAGGTGTAAGGGTAATTATTTATTTTTAAAAAAGTGAAAATCACATAAATTTAACATGTCTAATTTTTTGTCAATTTTTATTGTCTAAAAATAACTATTGGAGTTAATTACAAAATATTTAAACTTAAAAGGGATTATTTATTAAAACTAAAACATGAATGAGTGAGTTGCAAACTACCCAAAGTTAAAAAGAATATTTTATAATTAAAACTAAAATTTAACTTAAAATCATAATGGCCGCAAATGCACCGCACGGGGGTGGCTTTTTTTAGGTATTTCATATAAATGTGTGGTGTGTGTAAATTTTTTTAAAGTGTTGTACATAAAAATCCGCAATTGTTTTTTTTTTTTTAAAATAAATTTATAAGTGCTTATATGCAAATATATGCATCTTGAATTTATGTTAGAANGTACATAAAAATCCGCAATTGTTTTTTAAAAAAAAAAATAAATTTATAAGTGCTTATATGCAAATATATGCATCTTGAATTTATGTTAGAATCATAAATCCAAAAGATATGTGATGAGTGATTTTGGGTTATTAAAAGAAAAACGAAGCATCCAATGCACTGGTGCATGAGAAATGGGAAGGAAGGTCATCAAAACTTTGTATGATCGCCACTCTAGTTAATTTGAGTGATTGTTATATACATATTGACATATCTGGCCTACTACTCCAGATCGATCGAATGCTTCGAAAAAATCTTAGGCTCAATAAGTGTATAAAAACATGTATAAGTTCGAAGAGGGAGAGAAGCGCGACTACCATCAGTTGAAACCTGGGAATCAAGAGGAAATGCCACCAAACACGATGAATAGTATTTGTAGTTAGCAAGAAGGGCTAAATAACTTTTGAGTCTGCCCCTCCAGCGATAAATAACAAGTAGACTAATTCAAGGCCAACTATTTATCAAAATGGAAGTGGTCCAACATTCATTACAAAGGGGACCTAGCCGGATGCTGAAAGCAAAATCTCGACATTTCATCCGTGGCATTGTTCCATTCTAATTCGTAAGATCTTGGCGTCTAAATTACTAGATTGTCTTATTGGCAGGTCCTTCTATGGGAGCCATCATACCACACCTATTATGTATCAATCATAGTGATAGTAAACTACCATTCCAGGATTGTGCCCAAACTACTGCTTTTTTCCATGTTATTGAACCTCGACAGTACAAGTGCACATTTTATTCAGAACATGGATGGTGGAACCAAACAAACAACATGCAAGAGAGGAAAAAGAAAAAAAGAGAAAAAAGAATGCAAGCAATGTGATTGTTGAGGAACCCCGACAGCACCAGGTGCAGGGACGCAATATTCTCCACTCATCTTTCATCGTCACTGAGGCTGAGCTAGTTCGTACGAAACTCCACAACCATGGTACCTCTCATATCACTGTCTCTATCATGTGCAAGAGATCTTTGGTTCTCGTTATCAATGCCAATTGTGTTGCTCTTGCCTAATCATCTTCCTCTAGTTTGGCGGGTGTTGTAGGACTTGCAATTGGGACATTTCTGGGCCAAAATATGGAACTGGACTTCGGAAGTGGTGCCACAATCATTGCACAGGATCCAAATCTGCAAGTAAACTGCTATCAGTTTCCTCAAGCTACGATAAAGCAATATGTATTCAATCTGCATTCCGGATTGCTTGTAACAATAACAATTACACTAAGAGAGAGAGAGAGAGAGAACTGACCATCTTATTGTGGTAAGATTCTGGCANAGATTACTTGTAACAATAACAATAACACTAAGAGAGAGAGAGAGAGAGAACTGACCATCTTATTGTGGTAAGATTCTGGCATGGGTGTAGCTGCAATCTCCATGTCAAATTTCTCCCATACCTTTGACATATCACAAACTGACTTGGAGCAGAGAGGACAAGCATATCTGATCCAATAAAAGGCTGAATTAGAAAGCATTAACCATTTAAGTAGTAAAAGAAATAGAGAGGGAAAATTAGAGATTTTCACTCACTGGAAGTGTTCCTGCATTTCCTTCAAGCAGTTCTTGTGAATGGTGTGTCCACAAGGCATTACAGTTACATCATTTCTCGACTCAAAAAGATACTGCAAACGAAAAAACCTCTGATTAAAAAATGGGTTGTGGACGTGCCACCAAAATATCAGTCACTGCAACTGTCATGAAAGAAAAGGTATTTGTCAGGTGATAATATACCTCAAAGCAAACAGGGCAGTCATGGTGCATTGCTCCTTCCACGCAAGGATGGCTATTCTTCAAAAGAACTGAGTAGCAGCATCCTAAATTGCATACACAAAATACAGTGAGGCCAGTATACAGTCAAAGCTCCCAACAAACATATCCAGCACAGAGGAGAAAGAAGAAGAAAAAGACGAGGAAGGTAATTAAAACTTACGGCATTTGTAGCAATGAAAGAAATTTTCACGCCCACCAATTCTGTAACAAAGCAGATTAAGTGGAAGTCATAAAAAGCACAAACGTAATACATCAATATATGATGCATAATAAAGGAGTACAAAAATGCTGGAAACTTCTATTTGGTTTTCATTTTATTTTATTTTTTTTGAGGGGGAAGGGGGAGGGACTGATAAAGTGTGACTTCCTCCTATTGCAACATTATTTATGGTAACATCTAAAAAATGTATCTTCTCTGTCTCGTACAAATACATCTTATTTTTCTTTCCTTCAAGGAGATATGATTAATAGGTTGCTCATTATGAGTCATTCCTCCCAGAAGATGCTTAAAAACCAAATTAAGCTAACACAAAAAATTACCTGCAGATGCCACAGCCATTGCAATGATACTGCTTCTTAGATGTCTGGAGAATGGCAGCAAAAGAAGATTAGACCAGCATACACATAATGCTCAAGTGAAAGTGTGTGTGTTACAAGGACCAATCCCTAATTTTTGAGGTTCAGACTAGCTTAGTGCACTGACAAAAGCCAGCATCTATCTCAATTTGTTATATGCTTAGTAGGACACTACAAATCATCAATGAGATGAACAACACTGCCTTATTGAAGAACCGATCAATATGCATAAAAGAAGGAATGTGCAAAACTCACATCGTCGTCAAATAGCTTGCAAGTTCCACAGAAATATTTGCCCATACATACACCACAGTTGATGCAAACTTGCCGAACCTGGAAACAGCAGAAGCAACTGTAAATTAGAAAAGGACAAAGCTGATTTACATAAATACAGAACCATGGTATCCTAGACAAGACCCAACATTACTAACATATTTTTACTTTTGGTTGTAAGCAAATTAGTTCATGACTGCTAAACTTCTAATAGCAAGCCATGCCCTCTATTCTGGAAGCGCCTATACAAGGACACAAATAACATGACCTCACCTCTTGTTCAGTGTCGCAGAGTGAACATATGACCTGGAAAAAACACCAGAAAAGTACTGTATCAACTAACTTCAAAGGCTCCAAAGCCATAAAAAACAGAGAAGAGAAGGGCGAGGGGANAGACCTCACCTCTTGTTCAGTGTCGCAGAGTGAACATATGACCTGGAAAAAACACCAGAAAAGTACTGTAACAACTAACTTCAAAGGCTCCAAAGCCATAAAAAACAGAGAAGAGAAGGGCGAGGGGAGCCTGGTGAAAGGTGCAAGGTCCAAGAGACTACCTGTTGAACCTGATGGCGTGGGATATCATGTCTGAGTTTTTGATTAATGTTGATGTTATTCTGTATGCAACAAACCAAAAGTGTCGGTATCAATGAACATTGCCCATAACAGTCATATGTCCAGGCAATTCTTGAACACAAAAAATGTAACACAACACCATTCTGAATTCCAATGAGCCACACACTTTCTAATCAATCCCACCTCAACATGACCAGCACTAAGATCATGGGGGCTCAAAGTCTTTTAATAAGGAACCCAACAATAATAACCTTATTTTGAAGTCATTTGGGACTCATAAAATGATTTGTCCATAAACAGAACATCCAACTTAAGAGCTAAAAAAAACTCAAAAACAAATGAGTTAACAGTCTTCTAACATCTGGCTAAGAGGTTCGACAACATAGTAAAAGAACCCCCATGACAGCAAACAGAAACAAACAAGAAAGGGTACTTGGTATAAACTCACCTTTGCCTCGTTATGACAATGACGGCAGTCAAAAACTTCATTGCAACAGGGTGCTCTAATGCGGCACCTTCGTTGATAGTGGGAACACCTGCAAAAGGAAGCATACAACTTGAAGAAAGAAACTATAATGACACAGTAATAAATATAACAAGGAAAAGGCCAAGGACCATACCCATATTTCAAGTATCCTCTATCCAGCAGTTCAGTGCCTGTGGTTTTTGCAACATTGGTTGGTTCTTCTGTCGGCATGCACTCCCCATGGGAATGCTGAGTATATGACTCAGCTGCCTCTACATTATTCACTTCACTATTACATTGTGGGGTTTTGGGCTCAAAGCATAGGGCCTCAGAATGCTCAATTGCTATTTCCGCCATCGAGTCTTTTGAATGAAACTAACAACTACCTAGTAGCTGACAGTGAGCCTAAAGCACCTGCATTTAGGAACAAGTTTAGCAAAAAAAAAAAAATCCTAAAATGTATATAGGCATATCTGGTTGCCCAGCCAACCAGGCAAACACCCCATGACAATGTTGCTTGCTCACATACTGCAGCAGACCAACGGAAATCAGCAAGAACATTATCCAACAAAGGTTGAACAGCTCCAATCAGCAAAGTCCAAAAGGAGGATTCATCAAAACACGTAGATCTAAATGATTCCAATATATTAACTATAAAGCAGCACTGAAGAACTCCATAGCATCCAGCTGTGGATAGTAAAGATTGCATGATCACTTGATTCTTGAAGCAGTCCAAATCCATCTAGATTGGACACCACCAATAGAGGCCTCAACCTAAGGTCAAAGCAATAGATCACAAATCAATCGTGTTCTAAGAAGTGAAAAAAAAATTAGGGGAAAAAGTGCGAGAGATTGCAGATATGAGTTATGTTCATTGTCCACTAAGGACAAGCCTACCTCAATCTGCGATTGCACTGAACCTTTTTCAATAAGTGAACTTACCCAAAACAACTTCTATTTCTATTGACTCCACTGGCATCTCTTTAACCGGAAGATTCTAGCTCAGTTGGTCTTTATTTAACTCTTCACATCTAATCCATTGGGTTGCAACAGACATAATATTTCAAAGCCTGCTTGGCAAAGAAAAACCACTGCCAACAAAAGACCCAGTAAGCTCCTCTCTCTTGTTATAGGAGCTTCTCACAGACAATTGTGGATGCCAATTCAAAAAGGATTAAAAGATTAGCATTTTCGAAGAATTATAGAACAAAGGAAAAAGGAACCTCCTGAATGCATGTCGAGAAATCCTACTTCGGCATTTAGTCTCTTGCCTCCATACATTACCCAACTTCTAGTCGGTAAGAAATAGAGACATATTCCAGAGCCTCCATATCTACCCCTCCTATAGATAAGGATAGTGCAAACACTGATAGTCTTGCGGTTTTAACTATGAATGGTGAGGTTTAAGGAGAAGTGATTGAGAAAGCAAAAGAATCAATAGTACAAGAATTAGAACCAGGAATAAGTTAACGGGTCAAACAAAGGCTATGAGAAACATATTCTGCTAATCGCACATTCACTGCTAGTGCTTAGCGTGGAGAGCATAATGCTTCAGACAAACAGCATTACACAGATTGTGTCAATCTAGGACCTAAATTAACCAGTATGAACACCTGTAACCCATAATGAAGAAACATGCTGGAATGTCCCTACAAAACGGCAGCGCAATCCCTGAGAAATGAGTGACATAAGACATAAAAGTTATCCAATTCTCCATTGTGTGGAAGGATCTAATTCTCCGTTGTGTGGAAGGAATAGAGATTTTGTGTCCAACAGCAAAGTGACCGCCTTATCTTATTGTAAGTGAGACATCTGAGCACAATATCCCATTTTAGTTGAAACCATACCTAGAGAGTCTACGAAGAGGGACATTACCCGACGGGAATTTGTTTTATGAGGACTTTCAATTGAATTCCTTTTCCACCACTCATTTGCATTTTTGCCCCCAATTGTGATCCATAAATTTACAACAAAAATACACAAATGACTTCACTAGTGAGGACACTCTAGTTTCAATTTTGATTATGCAATATTCAGTTCTACCATTCAATTATTGAAATCCATGTCAATATCATACCTCATACAACATTTCTTTATAAGAATACGTAATATAGCATTGACCCACAGAATCTAAACTACAAAATAACTGCAGCCTATCACTATGACCACAACTGACCAAATTTGGATGAATTAGCCGTACATCAATTTATTGTTTTGATAGACAAAATAAAGACTACATCCATAGTAGGATTTATTTAAGAAAATTCTCAGACCACTATTATCTAAAGCAAATTGTAATACCTACGGTGCCTTAATCTAATTGCAGCAGATAAAACCAAATAAATCTATATATGAAAATACAGTTCTCGTAAGTGAATGAAAATGGAATCAAGAACACAATAAAGTTCTACTCCTTTATCTTGTATGATAGTTTACTTATATAGAATCAAATTAATATCTCACTCTTTCCCCCTTTCAGACTCTGACTACTAACCTGCCACTGTGCAATAATCAAAATCGACTCAGTCTCTTTCTATTGAAGATGTATCCAAGAAAACAAAGGTTGCATGAAAACTCCTAAGTTACAAACAGTGCAACAAAACATGAAAAGGACATCTTTAAAAATCTATACATAATATACAGTGCTTGGATGAGCTCCAAAACCCCATTTCAATTTTCTTGAATTTTTTGTATTTTAAATTGTCAAATTTGATTTAACTTTATGTCATTGACCCTTTTTGAATAACTTAATTCCTAATTAATAGGATAACTCCTAAAATTTCTCAATAATCCCAAGCTTTTCTCCCTTCATCTCTTCCAACCCCATCTCTCTCTCTCACACACACACACATATTCTCTCTCCTCTAAATCTATATTTACTACAAACTATAGCAATCAGTTTAAGAGATAAAGTATTTATGAAACTTTACCTCATAAAGTACNAATCCCAAGCTTTTCTCCCTTCATCTCTTCCAACCCCATCTCTCTCTCTCACACACACACATATTCTCTCTCCTCTAAATCTATATGTACTACATACTATAGCAATCAGTTTAAGAGATAAAGTATTTATGAAACTTTACCTCATAAAGTACTAGATTTTTTTAATTTTAAATTATTTAATAACAATGCAATGATCTCATTAAATTAAATCATTCCATGTAGCTTATATAACTACTCCCACAAAACTAATTTATTGCATCCTTCTTAATTTAGCATAGTGATGGGTAATTTTCCAAAATACTAGGGTTGGGGTGGGGGTGAGATGAGGGGTGACAATATGGGGTGGGGATGGTAGAATTGTGATGGGAGAGATAGAAAATAATGTGGAATGCACAGGATGCTGCTAGTTGAATCAAATATCCTTGTAGGTGGATTCTAGTTGTTAATCAGCCCAAACGCAGTAATAGCCTAGTAGTCTATATTTGGAAACAACCAGATCATCGACAGTAAAACAAAAACAAGAATCGATTGGAATTAAACAACCAAAAAGGAAAAGGAACAATCCACAGTAAAATAGTCAACATAGCCCAAATTGTCAATGCCAAGATATTTTCTACCTCGCATGTGTCACCCACACACCACCCAATGACAAGAAACAAAAACAAAAACTTTCAATCAAACAGAATCAAGACTTATTCAACAACTCTTTTAGTCTCCAGAATTTCCATGCAGACGGATGAAAAACAAAAACACACAAAGAAGCACGCATTCACTACGGCAGATTTGTTTTTGTTTTTTTTATCTACAACACAATGCAAAGGAATTAAAATCTACTAATGCAGTGCAGTCGGTTCCCTTCTCATGACAAGCATTTTTTATGTTCCCTTCTCTTGTCATATCAGAAAACCAAACCAGCCTGCATTCCGTTTGATTCCCAAGAAACCAGAGGAAAACAAAAAGAACAGATGACTCATAAGATTCTCAATTCCAGTAATCATAGAGAGACTCAAATTCAACAATTTATTCATACCTCACATTCATTAAATTTCAGAAAAACACAGTAATTTTCAACCAAAAAACACAACGAAAACTAACAAAAAAAAATCTCAAATTCTCAGAATTACGAACTTTCAAATCCTTGTCGTCGCCGATCAAACTTGTTCCACGGAGTCACCTTCGATCCTCTGCGTACACAACAGGATAGTGTATATATATTGTATCCCGAATATTTAGAGGTTAGAGAGAGAAAGTCGGGGTTTTTTTTAGAGAGCGGGAGAGAAGAATGAGGATCGGAGATGAATTTATAGCCGTGTTGAGAAATTGAGAGAGAGGGGTGTTTCCGAATTGATAATGGCTTCGAATTGAACGCGACATCGAAAGCTGGCCATTGCCTGCTTCCTTCTTGTTGACAGACGTGTGAAAATATCCTCCTTATTTTACTCATTAAAATATTGGCGTCACTATGGTGTACCCGCGCTTACCCAACGATAGACTCCCATTAGTTAGGAAAAAACAATAATAAAAATTAATACAAATATAATGAAGTGATCATAGAGTCCGAGTTAGAGTCGAAATTTGAAATGTTTTTTGAAAAAACTTTGACTTTGACTCTAATTTTTATTAAATAATAATTTTATTTTAATTATAAATTATGTATTTCATTATATATTATCATTAATGTTAAAACTCAATCGCTTTTTTTTTTTCAATTGATGCGTCTAATTTTATTTTAAAAAAGAAACAATTAATTTTGTTTAAAAACTCACTTGTCAATAGTTATATTACATGATATATTCCTATTTCCTATCTTACCTATAAGTGAAGCTTAAATTTTCACTCACTGAAATTAGAGTCCGAGATCCAATATGTGCCCTCCAACTTCGTTGGAGTTGGCGCCCAACCCTAACAAATATTGATACCCTTCTTTGAGGTGATAAATGACTAAAATGCCCACAAAAATGCGAAAAAAAATGAATCTAAATATACATTTTATAGAAGTTAAAAAAATTCTAAAAAAAAATAGATTATGAGAGAAAGGACAATTAAAGGATAATAAATAAAGAAGATTTATGTAATTGACTCCAAATAATTATAGCAAAATTTTTATTGAGTTGAAAAGGAACATAAAAAAAATTACATGATTTGAGAGATTACTTTAATTTAGTAATATGTAATTTGAATAAAATGTGGGGGCACCAACCAAGAGTATCCTAATAGGTTAACCCACAATCAAGTTTTGTACCCAGTTGTTGATAAGGAACGCTTCATGTTAGTTAAGGTGAGGATGAGTGCACTGTAGTTTCTCTTCTATCTTATTGTGGGTGAGAGGTGAGGTAGACGTACACCTCAGATGCTGCTGGACACAGCTCGTGCTGAGACAGGATTTCGGGCAGGGAGGTAAGAAAACAAGTGTGATGATGACGCGTGTTACCAAATCTTGGTTTTTTTGACACGTGTCCTGGTTGGCTCCATAGACTGTTCTGGATATTTATCCGAAAGTTACGGGGCACCGACGTGGATGGATTAACATTGCATTAAAAAAATATTAATTAAGGTCTGATTTGTCACGTAATCACATTTTAATATTGCAAAAATGACAATAATATGATTTAAACTTAATTTATTAATTTAATCAATCACAATTACTAAATTAATTGCGAGTGTCAACAAAACTAGGCCACATTATCAATGATTAGGATTACGTTTGGTAACATTTTTAATTTTTATGTTTTTTCTTTTAAAAAGTTTAATTATTTTTTATTTTTTTATGTAGTAAAAAGTTGAACAGAAAGCATATTTAATGTAATTTTTGTTTTAAAAACTCAATAAACTAAAATAAAAAACATGTTTCGTAAATATTTTAATTTCTGTCATATATTTTAAGTTTATATTAGTTTCCGGCAAAAAATACATTCAAATTCTTTATCTCAATACATCTATCAACCCACGAAATAAGACACAAAATAAAATAATAAAAAACCTTTAAACTATTAAACATAATAATACATTCTACTGTTAAACATTATACTAAATAGTATAGTACGTCATAATCATTTAACTAAAATTTTAATAATTTGGTTTTAAACAATTTACAAGTTTAAGGTCAATCTTATTTTTCTAACTGACGATTTTTTTTGATTACATAGTGCCTTTAGATACGAGTTTATCACTTAATTAAAATTCTAATATTTTAACACAAATAATTAATTTTTCTTCAAATTTTAGAGGAATTGATTATGATGAGTTGGAATAAAAGCTCATCTATCAATTTTTCAACATTCTTATTTTTGGTCCTTACAAAATATAATATTTTATATATTCTTTCAACTTTTCATTCTTTTATTTTTTTTCACCGTATTAAACAGAACGATCCGGATGCAAAACTTGAGATAAAAGGATGTTTTTGAGATGCAAAACTTGAAATAAGAAAAGACATTGATATTACAAGAAACCTNCACTCACTGAAATTAGAGTCCGAGATCCAATATGTGCCCTCCAACTTCGTTGGAGTTGGCGCCCAACCCTAACAAATATTGATACCCTTCTTTGAGGTGATAAATGACTAAAATGCCCACAAAAATGCGAAAAAAAATGAATCTAAATATACATTTTATAGAAGTTAAAAAAATTCTAAAAAAAAATAGATTATGAGAGAAAGGACAATTAAAGGATAATAAATAAAGAAGATTTATGTAATTGACTCCAAATAATTATAGCAAAATTTTTATTGAGTTGAAAAGGAACATAAAAAAAATTACATGATTTGAGAGATTACTTTAATTTAGTAATATGTAATTTGAATAAAATGTGGGGGCACCAACCAAGAGTATCCTAATAGGTTAACCCACAATCAAGTTTTGTACCCAGTTGTTGATAAGGAACGCTTCATGTTAGTTAAGGTGAGGATGAGTGCACTGTAGTTTCTCTTCTATCTTATTGTGGGTGAGAGGTGAGGTAGACGTACACCTCAGATGCTGCTGGACACAGCTCGTGCTGAGACAGGATTTCGGGCAGGGAGGTAAGAAAACAAGTGTGATGATGACGCGTGTTACCAAATCTTGGTTTTTTTGACACGTGTCCTGGTTGGCTCCATAGACTGTTCTGGATATTTATCCGAAAGTTACGGGGCACCGACGTGGATGGATTAACATTGCATTAAAAAAATATTAATTAAGGTCTGATTTGTCACGTAATCACATTTTAATATTGCAAATGACAATAATATGATTTAAACTTAATTTATTAATTTAATCAATCACAATTACTAAATTAATTGCGAGTGTCAACAAAACTAGGCCACACATTATCAATGATTAGGATTACGTTTGGTAACATTTTTAATTTTTATGTTTTTTCTTTTAAAAAATTTAATTATTTTTTATTTTTTTATGTAGTAAAAAGTTGAACTGAAAGCATATTTAATGTAATTTTTGTTTTAAAAACTCAAGAAACTAAAATAAAAAACATGTTTCGTAAATATTTTAATTTCTATCATATATTTTAAGTTTATATTAGTTTCCGGCAAAAAATACATTCAAATTCTTTATCTCAATACATCTATCAACCCACGAAATAAGGCACAAAATAAAATAATAAAAAACCTTTAAACTATTAAACATAATAATACATTCTACTGTTAAACATTATACTAAATAGTATAGTACGTCATAATCATTTAACTAAAATTTTAATAATTTGGTTTTAAACAATTTACAAGTTTAAGGTCAATCTTATTTTTCTAATTGACGATTTTTTTTTATTACATAGTGCCCTTAGGTACGAGTTTATCACTTAATTTAAATTTTAATATTTTAACACAAATAATTAATTTTTCTTTAAATTTTAGAGTAATTGATTATGATGAGTTAGAATAAAAGCTCATCTATCAATTTTTCAACATTCTTATTTTTGGTCCTTACAAAATATAATATTTTATATATTCTTTCAACTTTTCATTCTTTTATTTTTTTTCACCGTATTAAACAGAACTATCCGGATGCAAAACTTGAGATAAAAGGATGTTTTTGAGATGCAAAACTTGAAATAAGAAAAGACATTGATATTACAAGAAACCTTAGGTGTATGCCCGCAATTATCATAAACATCATGGAAGATCATTAATGTTGTTTTTATATCCTGCTGTTGGAGATAGAAAAGTGAGAAGCAAAGGACACATGTCACGTGACGTGCCACGTCAAAAACTTCTTGTCACGTGATTTGCATGTGCGTAATGGTTTTGACCTAATCTCGGAAGTTGAATCAAATTTGGAAACTACAACTTGGCAGTCAACGCCGACCAAGATCACTCAAATAATTACCATGTGGACAAAGGCTAATGGTTCTAGAAGTTTTAGCTGAATAAGTTTGTTTGTTTGTGTGTTTTTTTTTTTTTTTGTCATGGCTGAATACGTTTGTATACTTGCCTCTTTTTAACCCTTTCTATTGAAGATTATTCATTTTTAGAGAATTTTATGGTACCAAAAAGAATTTTGGTATTGTAAGTTTTGTAATTTTTACGTTTATTATAAATTTTGGAAGTTATTTATAAATGGATAAATTATAACGACACCCCTTTAGATTAGCCTAACTACAGAGACATTTTCTTAATTATTTGAAATATTGCTGGCTTCATCTGTCAAGTTTTGTCTGATAACGGCGTTAATGAGAATATCACTTTTACACATTTATCCTTGATCAATAATCAATTTTATTTGTTGGTATTTATGACACTGTCACCCACATCATATTCTTTTCAAAACTTAATAAAATTTATGCGAAAAAAGATAATAAAAACATATATCTTATTCAGACAAGCTCTCTCTCTCTCTCTCTCTCTCTCTCTCTCTCTCTCTCTCTCTCTCTCACACATGAGAGTAGGGATGACAGTGGACAAAAAAAAATGAGTATTCGTCTAAATCTGTCATGTTTGAATCGGGAATAAATTATACAGATTAGATGATAGACATATAAAAAAATATCCGTATAAATTCGTACGAAATTGAAGGGAGGGATACCCTTACCCCGCACTGTCCCATTAAATATATATATAAATAAAAATAGTCCAAGTAAAGCTCTAAGTTACTCTCTCCAATCTGTATCAGTACCGCCGGCCTCCATACTCTCTGTGGCCCCTCTCAAGTCTCATTCATCTCTCTGTTTCTCTGCGGCTATTCGATTTCGACAGTCTTCAACGGATCTTTCGATCGGCAACAGGGCATCACCCTACTTTAAAATGAGTCAGTATTAATGTAAGATGATGAGGAGAGAACCCTAATCAGTCTCTTTCATCTGCAGAATTTCTATTTCTCAGTTTTCTTCATTTCTCTTCTATCTTTCTCCCAGAGTTTGCATACACTAAATTAAATTGTGTTCAAGTTTATTCTCATTGGTTCTTTGTTCTTGCGATAGATCTCTTCTGAGGATATGCAATGGGATGGTGGAGACCCTGGAATTTCTCGTCAGGAGGTTGTGCGTGCTGGATCTTGCACAATATAAAAACGAGAACAGATCTCTCCTTTGGTGAACTCGAGTGAGTCAGTCGAATGGTCAACCCCGCTGCTTGGAACAGCCTGTGAGGTCCGGTGATAACCTGAAACGGTAATGAGAGACCCTCGTGGATCAAAGGAACGATCCGGTAAGGCTAAAGAAAGGTTCCTGGAACAAAGAATAACAAGTTAGAAAGGCGCCAGAGTGTTTTTCGGCGTATCCCCTCCGACGATCAAGTCAGTCTTTGAGAGAGAGAGGAAGAAGAAAAACACTGAGTATGTATTGTAGCAAAAGTTTTTGTTGCATACCGTCTTGCCTTTTGCGAGGAGTATTTATACCTTAAAAACTCATGATTGCTGTCAGTGTAGTCAGTAGGTGATCATTAGGTACAGGCAGTGTGCGCACTGATTCTGATGAGGAATGTCTTCTCTTTTAACTGCTCGGGATCCCGAGCAATCAAGACTGTGTCATCGGCATGCCGACGGTTCAATGAGCTCCTCTCGGGGAGGATGCAATAAATGCCCAGCCTTAGAGACATTTATTGCCTTTTACTTCCGAGCCTTACCGCATTGAATGCAGTCTCATCAAGGGAATGATGTAATTAAATGTTTGTTTTCCCAAGTCGGGTGTCAGCAAGGTCATGCAATTTTTCTGTTTCTGATGTGACACAATATACCACGCGTCCATTCCTCATTGGTTGTGGCCTCTGCTTTTCTGTGCCTTCTGACACCAATTGTGTAAGACGAGGTCATGATAGCTAACCTAACCTAGCCTAGGCTAGTGACCAGTGCATCAATAGCCTCTG
>CAUOFW020004226.1:0-32393 GCA_963454935.2 Ilex paraguariensis
TTCACAATGAAAGCTTACTAACTCTACAATAATACCTTGATTATATGTCTTAGGCCTTCACAATAATAACTTCCAGATATGTTTGCAACAGAAATAAAGACGGAAACTAATTATTCAATGGAAATGAAATTACAGCATTATAAAACTGGAAATTTATTGAACTCACTTCTTTAAAGAGCTCTATGTGCCAATTTTGGTTTGCTCTAGCAAGTGTAAACAATTAAGAGAACTATATATAGAAATACATGGGTACCATGGAGGACTTCTTTATGCTTAACCAGTATTTCAAGTAAAGTATTTGTTCTATTTGTCTGACTCCAACTGGTAAGTTTGTTATTTGTTTAGTCTTGGTGATCAAGCTTCAATAGAGAAAGACAAAGAATGAAGTTAAGGTGATCCATGTTACATGCCGTCAATTAAAAAATATGTAGTTTAGCCAACTTTAATTGGTGTTTAGGCTCTACTCGAATAGACTATCACTGGTTCAACTTCAGCTCGAGTTTTGCTTGCATGCTCCAGTCCAGCTTTGGTTTCTATGTCATATTCTTAGGTGAGTAATTCCAAAAACACATTCCCAATCAATGTTGAACCCACCAAAATATTTATATATGATAAACAAATAGAGCTTGAGCATATTAAATCGAGCGTATATTTATATATCATAAACAGATAGACACCACAATCTATGGCCCAAATGTTAAACTCAACGAACTTCAAAAAGGTCTAGTAGGCACAGTGATTGAGCCTTAAGAATAATTAAACATCCTCCATATCTTTTTTTTTGGTAAGTAACCGAAAGGGTTAGCCCTCATCATTACACATGCAATGACATTAAATGAAATCCACGTGAGGTTAACAAGACAGATCATGTGACGGGAAAGTCATTCACACAACCCTATAAATCGAGCCGTGCTGATCAATAGGTTTGGTAAAGAAAGAAAGAGTTTAGTTCTCTTTATAATCAAGCTCATCAATCTAATTCAGCTAAGTAAGGAAAGAGTTCGGCTTGTACCAAGTCGAGTCCGTTAAAATGTTTTGCAAGATGATTGAAGAGGTCAATTTATGCCAAACCAAATCCTTTAATCTGTTCGGCAAATATCGAGTGTGCTCGGCATCCGATATGTTCAAACTATTTCAAATGATAGATGGAAAGATAAAGATCCACCTTTAACTTAGGCAATCAGATAAACGAATCAGAGAAATTGAAGATATCTGAAAAAAAAAATAGATAAATATCAGCAACTTCCCAAACCGAATCACTAAATTGAATGAAGGTGTGCCACCTTGAATCAAAAATCACGGAAATCCTAAGAGGATGACCATCTATAAAAAATGGAGGAATCCAAGGTGAAAGATACGTTGGACTCTCCTTGTCTTCTTCCATTCGTTTCAAAATCTTTACTGACTTAAGTATCGAAGTGCCTTTAATCTAAACACGATCTTAGGCAGTTTGTTCATTTTATAGGTAAAGGAAGACTGAGAGATCAAATTCAGAAACACATCAATTTTTGAATTACAGTAGGAGGTATTCTCGATTTTTTGCCTCTTACATTTGGCGCCGTCTGTGGAAAAATTTCCATCTTTCGCAACAAGAAGCCACAATGTCTAAACTCAGAGACGCAATTGCATCACCTAGAGGCAGTTTTGCCTTGGGAAACTCTAATCCTGCATCCATCCCTCCTGGTAGCAATACACGGTTGCAGGGAAGAGGAAGCCCATCTACATCCCATGAAGGCGAAAAGATGTCTTCTACCAGTTTCAGGCCCTCGAAGAATCAGAATCATCAAATTGAAGAGCGTGGTGAATCCCTCCGTGCTGAGGGGGAAATCCACTCCCTGGTAAAGTTGGTTCAGTCCCTGCAAGATAGACTTGATGCTCATGACAAGTTGTTCAAGAAGTCTTATGCCAGCGAAAAAGATATGATCAAAGAAAATAAAGAACTAAAAACCAGGATAAAAGAGATGACCAGGAAAGAGAAACGTGCGAAGAAAATCATTGGGAAAGCCCTGTAGGAAGCCCGACAAAATCAGAAGTAACAATGAAGATCGTCACTAGTAGAAGAAACCTCGGGTTTAGGAGGAGGTTGCACGAAAATAGTACATTATCGAGGAACTCAACAACCGCTTGAGGAGACTAGAACAAAGGTCGGCTAGAGACCTAGCCAGAAGAGTGACATAATAATATGGAGACGATTCAGAATCATCTTCATTTACAGTTTGGATCGAAAAGGGACGAATTTCGAGCAAATTCTCTGTCCCGAACTTCAAACTATATGATGGAAAGATCGACCTAGCCTCACACATCAGACATTATAGACAGTTGATGACCATTCATCAAAAAAATGAGCCCTTGCTCTGTACTATCTTCCCTAGCAGTCTTGGGGAGTCAGCCATGAAATGGTTTGACAGCCTACCGAAGGGAATGATCGATGGGTGATCTTAATTAGCTGAGCAGTTCACGGCTCGGTTCATAACGAGTAGTAAGCAGCCGAAGGATGTTAGAGCACTACTGATGCTAAAGAAAAAGAATAACGAAAGTCTGCGAGAGTACGCTCATCGTTATTGGGAAACTATGAATGAGGTGGAAAGGTGCAATCTAGAGATTGCAATTGCATCCTTCAAGATTGGGTTGCCAAAGGAAAATCTCCTATATCAGTCGCTCATAAGAAGGCCAGCCACGAATCTGGAAGAGCTGATGTCTAAGATTGAAAAATATGTCAAAGTTGATGACGACTTATCCAGGGACGGGGTTGAAGAACATCCAAGCAAGAGGTAGTTCGGCATAGGCAAGCAAATCGAGCCAAACAGAGAGGAAGAAATGAAGAATGAGAAGGATAGATATCCTCAAAAGTCCCAATTTTTGGGGTAAATACCTTGTTCAAGGAACCCATATACAAGATACTAAGCTAGATTAAAACAAAGCCATTTTTCAAACGGCCGAACAAGTTAATAGTAGATCCTTCTAAAAGGAATCCAAACTTCAGGTGTTCATATCACAGGGACGTGGCCCATATGACTGAGAATTGCCGATCTCTGAAGCAACATTTGAAGGAGCTGGTCTAAGCTGGACATCTCACCGAGTTTATAGAGGGTAAACAAAAATCCGCTGGAGGGAGAACTGAGCCAAATGAGGACCACAACACTCCTGCAGGAGTGATTGATGTGATCTATGCTGCCACCAACTCGCAAATGTCCACAAATAATTCTGTTGTGGCTTATATTCAAAAAGCTGCCAATGAGAGAGAGGTGCATGAGTTGTGGTTGACCCCGGAGGTGACCAACAAAAGAATCAAGATAGAAGAGTAAGCCGAAGCAATCTGTTTCACCGAGCAAGACTTGGTCATAATTCACCAACTGCACAACGACGCCTTAGTCGTTACGCTTTCGCATTGCGAATTTTGATGAAAAAATGGTGTTGATTGACCCGGGGAGTTAATCAGAAATCATGTATTTGGATATATTTGAGAAACTTGGTCTTAAGAAGGAGGATCTTAAGTCTTCAAATTCCTCACTTATTGGCTTTAGTGGCAAAATTGTTCTTCCTAGGGGGAAGATCACATTGCCTGTAAAGACAGGACAAGTTTGTGTCATGACCGAGTTCTTGGTAGTGGATACAGTCTTGACATATAATGCAATAATGGGAGATCCTGGCTACACACAATGAAGACGGCACCCTCAACCTACCATCAGATGCTGAGGTTCCCTTCGGCTGAAAGAGTGGTAAATATTCAAGGAGACCAGGTCAGTGCCAGAACTTATTTGTTAGCCTTGGTCAAACCCAAAGAAGGGGTTGAAGCTCGCGAGAAAAACTCAATGTTCGAGGAGGCGAAATAGCAATTAGCTTTTTACAACTCGGTTAAATCAACCGACCAAGTTGTCAAGGAAGGCCCTAAAGTACCTTTAGGCGCCGAAAAGGAAGTTACAGACCGAACAATTGAAAACTTGACTAAAGTGTTTTTAGACAATGATGGGGATCACGAAAAATATTTTTGTTAGGGACTACTCTTAGTTCCGAACAGAAAACCGAGCTCGTCACTTTTCTACGAGAATATGCCTACGTTTTTGCATGGACCACTACTGATATACCCGGTGTACCGTCCAAAGTAGCATGTCATCAGTTGAACGTCGACCTGAGCTTCAAGCCAATCAAACAAAAACTAAGGAGGTCGGCGCCTCAACATCAAGAGGTAGTGAAGGAAGAAGTAGTACGTTTATTGTAGTCCCGAACAATTAGGGAAGTATAGTACCCGACTTGGCTATCAAACACTGTTGTAGTAAAGAAGAAAAATCGAAAGTAGAGGGTTTGTGTTGACTTCACCGACCTAAACAAAGCATGTCCATAAGATAACTTCCCCTTGCCGAAGATAGATCAATTGGTAGATGCCACTGCTGGACACGAGCAGATGAGCTTCCTGGACGCCTATAGGGGATACCATCAGATCCCCTTGGCAGAGGAACATCAAGAAAAAACTATCTTCATAACACCAAATGGAATGTACTGTTACAAAATAATACTATTCGGATTGAAGAATGCTGGGGCAACATATCAGAGGTTGGTGAATAAAATGTTTTCACATATGATAGGCAGTACGATAGAAGTTTACATTGATGACATGGTAGTAAAGAGTCGGAAGGCAGCAAACCACTGTGCCGACCTCAAAAGCACATTTGATGTTCTACGGACGTACAACATGAAATTAAACGCTTCAAAATGCGCATTTGGGGTCGGCTTGGGGAAATTCTTGAGATTTCTAGTTACTCACCGAGGAATAGAGGTGAATCCTGAGCAAGTGAAGGCCATTGCCGAACTGCAATCCCCTCGAACTGTAAAAAAAGTGCAGAGGCTAGCAGGAATGACAACAACACTTGAGAGATTCATATCCAGTGCATTTGATAAGTGCAGACCTTTTTTCCAATCAATCAAAGGAAAGAAGGGAGCCTTCCAGAGTCAGGAATGTGAGGAAACATTTATAAATCTGAAGGCATACTTAACATCTCCACTGATTCTATCAACCCCGACACCCGAGGAAGGACTTTACCTTTATCTGTTGTATCAAAGCATGCTATAAGTGGAGCATTGATGAGGAATTATTGTGGAAAGATGAAACATATCTTCTATGTGAGCAAGATGCTCTTGGATGCAGAATCGAGGTATACTCCGTTGGAAAAACTTGCCCTAGTATTGATTAGCTCGGCTAGGAAGTTCAGACATTACTTCCAAGCCCACCAAATCACAGTAATTACTGATCAACCACTAAAGTCACTCTTCCATAAAGCCGATTTGTAGGGACTTGTTGCTAAATGGGCAGTGGAGCTAGGGAAGTTCGACGTTCAATTTGAACCAAGAAAGGTGATAAAGGGTTAGGTTGTGGCAAACTTTATCGCAGAATTTCAACCTAAGGGTAGCTCAGCGTAGAGTGAAGAGACTACTTACAACCGAGAGTCAAAACTCGATAGCGGTTGGACCCTATCTGTCGATGGATCCTCAAATCATAAGGGTGCTAACATTGTCGTTGTTCTAGTAAGTCTAGACGGATGTACTTTGGAGAAAGCCATCAGGCTCATATTTGAAGCCTCAAACAACGAAGCGGAGTATGAAGCCTTGATAGCTAGAGTAAGGTTGGCAGTCGAGTTGGGGGCAATGAAGCTCTAAATATTTTCTGATTCACAACTGGTGGCGAATCAGATAATATGGGAGTATGTAGCAAAGGATGAAAGAATGATAGCCTATCATGCCATCGCAAAGAAAGAACTGAGCAAGATACTTGAAAATTCTATTCAGCAGGTCAGAAGAGCAAAGAATTCTCATGCTGATGCTTTAGCTTCGTTGGCCTCAGCCATTGACCTTGAAAGTGAAAGAACTCTTACTGTGAAATTACAGCCCGAGCCTAGTATCTAGCCGAGCAATTCTAATAAAAGCCTTAAGCTTCGAAGCCGAGCCGAGCTGGATGGACCCAATAGTTAACTTCTTAAAGGATGGAATGTTGCCCGAAGACAAGAAGGAAACCCATAAGCTACGTTTGAAAGTTGCTAGGTTTTGGTTATCACCAAAACTTGAGCTTTATCGACGTTCATTTGGAGGCCTGTACTTAAAATGTGTACACCCAAAGACAGTCTCAAACTTCTTATTTGAAATTCATGAAGGAAGCTGTGGAGCTCACACTGGTGAAAAATATTTGGCTCACTGAGCCATCTCTCAGGGCTTTTGGTGGCCATATATGCAGAAGGACACTCAACAGTTCGTGAAACAGCGTGAGAAATGTCAGAAATTCTGATCGATACCGAGAAAACCTTCATAGGAGCTGCTTCCATTGGCTAGCCCATGACTATTTGCTCAATGGGGACTAGATATAGTGGGACCATTATTTCAGGCACTAGGCAACAAGAAGTACCTTCTTGTTGCAATTGATTATTTTACTAAGTGGGTGGAAGTCGAGCCCCTAGCCAACATCAGAGATACTAATACAAGAAAATTTATCTGAAAATACATCATTACTAGATTCGGCATCCCACATACGTTCATTTCAGATAATGGCACACAGTTCGCCAGTCATCCTTTCAAAACTTTCTGTCAGCATTTCGGGATTCAGAATCATTATTCTACCCCTGCGTACCCTCAGAGTAATGGACAAACAGAGATCTCTAATAAAACAATCTTAGATGGAATCAAGAACATATTGGAGGATGTCAAAGGGAGATAGGTAGAGGAGCTGTCAAGTTTTCTGTGAATGTACCGAACCACACCTTGTCGCTCAACTGGAGAGACTCCCTTTGCCCTAGCATATGGGATGGAAGTTGTTACTCTGTCAGAGATTGGCTTACCGACCTAAAGGATCGTGCTAGTCGAAAGCAGCATTAATGATGATGTCATCATACAAGATCTCGATCTGACAGAGGAAAAAAGAGAGCAGGTTGCCATAAGAATGACTTCATATCAGAATTAGATGTCCCGAGATTATAATAAGAATGTAAAACCTCGGTATTTCACACTTGGAGACCTAGTACTCAGGCAAGTATTGAGATTGGCTAAGAACTCAGTCCATGGGAAGCTCGAAGTAAATTGGAAAGATCCATACAGAGTAGTCAAAGTTAGGGGCAGCGGGTATTACGAACTCGAGACCTTATATCATAAGGCAGTACCACGCCCCTGGAACACTGCGAATCTCAGAAAGTTCTATTTCTAAAAAGTACCTTTTTAAATAGAAATCTGAAGTGCCTTCGGAAATTTAAGGGTGCCCCTTAAGCGATGGTATATTAACAACGAATGTATCAAGTTGAAATTATCAATAAAAATTTGAGGATTCTTTTTTCTACACTTGTTTTGCATTATATACGTCCTACTGCTAAGGTAGGGAAGCCAAAAAACCTGATAGAAGTCAAAAGCTTAAATCAAGCTCAATCACTCGATCAAATTCAGACCCTCAGCTAGGCATGACGATGTAAGCTGACTAGGGATGGGTTTGAGTCCAATCAGATTGGCGGGTCGGTGCGGAGTAGAAACACTCTTAGATTTCAAGGAGACTTTAAGTAACTCTACTGAGGAATCGAGCTCTTTGAAAAAGGGCCGAGCAAGGGCCAAGACTTCAAAGAGACTTGAAATTTTTCCTAAGTATAAAAAATTTCTTGTTGAGGAACTGAGCTCTTTGAAAAAAGGCCAAACAAGGGCCAAGACTTCAAAAAGACTTGAAATTTTTTCTAAGTATAAAAAGGTTCTTGTTGAGGAACCGAGCTCTTTGAAGAAAGGCCGAGCAAGGGCCGAGCAAGGGCCAAGACTTCAAGAGACCTAACATATTTTAAGTACAAAAAGGTTCCTGTTGAGGAACCAAGCTCTTTGAAAAAGGGCCGAGCAAGGGCCAAGACTTCAAAGAGATTTGAAATTTTTCTTAAGTATAAAAAGGCTCCTGTTGAGGAACCAAGCTCTTTGAAGAAAGGCCGAGCAGAGCCATAACTTCTAGAGCTACAATAATTTTTTTCAAGTATAAAGAATCCCTGTTAAGGGACTAAGTTTTTCGAAGAAAGGCCGACCAAAGACCATAACTTAAGAGCTGGAAAGAAAAAAGGACTTAGATTTCAAAAAGTCATGTTTCTCAAGCTTATAGCAAATTACATAAACTAAAAGGCCAAAAAGTGATTTTTATTCATACTTCAAAAATTTTTACAAGATCATGATCATTGAACGTTTACATCAGAAGTTGCAAAAAGACAAAATTCTTGAATATTTCAGGAGGCCGGAGAATGAGAGGCGCTCGGCAGAGTATGCCTTGAAAAGAGTTTAGAAGAAGGATTGACCTCGGCAGCAGTCAAAGCAGCTTACCAGCCCCTGTAGAAAGAATGCATCTTGAAGTTGAGAGATCTGCAGAGCTAAGTCATCCTCAGCTTTCTCCATACCTTCATTGTATGCATCATCCTCTTTCTCTGTCGCCTCAGACTTAAATTAATCAAGTTCTTCAAGGAGGGTGAAGTAATCAAGTTGAGATTGTGTGAGCTCCACGTTGATTTCATGCTCGGATTCCTTTAGCTTCTTGACCTCTTCTTGGAGCTTCTGGTTCTCTTCAGTTAGTAAGGGCTTCGTTCATAGCCAAGTCCTGAGGCAAAATCACTCCCCAAGTAACTCCTATTGCAACGTTGAAATCCCCAATTATAGAATCCTTTGTAGTAATTTCTCTCCTTTTAGCCCTAAGGATTGGTCTGAAATGAGGATTCACAAGTTTGGGGGAGAGATTTGCTTCAACCACGACAATCTTTCTCTTCTTGGGAGCTGGATCTTCGGCTAGTTCGAAAATCGAATCATCTTGTGGAGAAGGGGAACGGACAGTTTCAAAAGGGTCTAACTCAACCGGGATTGAAGTTTCGATGGTCTGAATTGTATCTGCTAGCCCACTGGTCTGCAGATCAGTGTTATCAGGTAAAGAAGTTTCGGCTGAAACCTCATAAATAAGTTCCTCAAGGACAGAGGTCGAGATCTCAGGAATAGTTGGATTCAGTTCGGTAGAAGGAGTTGATTCGACAATTGATAACAAGTCAAGGAAATTTTTTATCGTCCTGCGTCCAAACGCCGCAAGAGAAGACTTCTTCTTGGCTCGAGGTGTTTGTGCCCAAGCAGTCTGAATCACCTCCCGATCTGCAACCAAAGTGGCGTTGGGTTGGTTCGGCACGACAATGAAGGAAGTGTTAGTTAGAGTGTACCCGAGCAGCGTGTGGGCAGCTTGACAGAAAGATTCTCATTGAAATTCTAAACTTTCTGAAGTTGGTCCATCTTGACAGAGGACTCAACAATCCTTCCCTTCAGAGTTTCACTTGTGCAGAAGAAAACCCAAGTCAGAAAAATAGAAAACCAAAGCTAAAACAGAAGGGTAAAAGACATCAAATACCTGACATGCCTTCTTTATATGGACAACGGTAGAAGGGAGCAACACCAGCAGCATACTCCCAATTCCCAAAAATAAAAAAGATATCATTCTCATAGCCTTTGTTAGAATTCGGGAGATGGATCACAAGGTAACGGTCCTTCTTTCTTACCGATAGGTAATAGCTATCTCTAGCAGCTTTGATGATGTAGTAGTATAAGATCTCCCACAGCCTAAGACTCAAACCTAGAATCTTGTTCAAAGAGGACACCCTCATGACAATCTTGAAAAATTTTAGACAGCATTGGAGGGGACAGAGCTTCGCAGCAGAAAACACCCAAATCAAAAGAGGTTCAAGAGGGAATCGAACGCCACCCTCGGTTATGGCACGAGTAGGAATGGGGATTGACTCTCTTGTGCTAATCAATGGCTCATCTTTCCAAACAACTCTAACCTCGACATCATATGGAATGTTGTACATGAATTTGAAGGCAGGGGCTTTTGAAGGAGTGAGAGGAGCCATGAAGAAGATGAAGTGCAGAGAAAGAAAAATGCAGAAAGAAAAGGATAAGAGTCTGAGAGTCTAGAAGCAAAAAAGCGAAGTGAGTAAAATACGAAGAAAGATGGTTTATAAGGAGGGAGGAATTTTAAAGGGCAACATTTAAATGCCCTGAATGTGCCGCCAAAATGAAAGGGCATGTTACAAGGTAAAAGTGATGATGATGAAAAGATAAGAAAACGGCTGACTAACAGAAAGCGTCTGTCAGATATTTTCTTAGGGCAAATGAAGGGGTTAGCCCTCATCATTACACATGTAATGGCATTAAATGAAACCCATGTGAGGTTGACAAGATAGATCACGTGACGGGGAAGTCATTCCCACAGCCCTATAAACTGAGTCGTGCTGATCGATAGGTTCGGTAAAGAAAGGAAGAGTTCGATTCTATTTACAACTGAATTCATCAATCTAATTCAGCTAAGCAAGGAAAGAGCTCGACTTGTACCAAGCCGAGTCCGTTAAAATATTTTGCAAGATGATTGAAGAGGTCGGTTTGTGCCAAACCAAGTCCCTTAATCTGTTCGGCAAACATCGAGTGTGCTCGGCATCCGTTATGTCCGAACTATTTCAAATGATAGATGAAAAGATAAAGATCCACCTATAACTTAGGCAATCAGATAAACAAATCAGAGAAATTGAAGATATCAAGAGAAAATAATGGAGAAATATCAGCAACTTCTCAAACCGAATCACTAAATTGAAGGAAGAGGTGCCATCTTAAATCAAAAATCACAGAAACCCTAAGGGGATAACCATCTATAAAAACGGAGGAATCCAAGGTAAAAGGTACACTGGACTCTCCTTGTCTTCTTCCTTTTGTTTCAAAATTTTTACTAATTTAAGCATCAGAGTGCCTTCGATTGAAGCACTTCGATCTTGAACAGTTTGTTCGTTTTGTAGGTAAAGGAAGACTGATAGATCAAGTTCAAAAACACGTCACTTTTTTAATTTTAGTAAGAAGTATTCTCGATTTTTTGTCTCTTATAGTAACAACTTGTCCATATCGAAGTCAAGAGTGTCAATCGTATCGAATTAAACGGGTGACGAATAAAAAACTTACAAACTCATACACAACACGTTTGATAAATATATAAAAAATTTTAACACGAACAAGAACGATTTAATAAACAAATAACATTACACAACTTGTTTAACTCATTTAAAAATAACAAAAAAAAACATTATTTTAACAATTTTTAAACTCCATTTTTTTTGCTTCAAATTACACTTTTATAATTGACAGAATTAAAGACGAAGTGATAAGCCACATTACAAAGGAGAGGAGGCCCATAACTCTTTTATGGGCAACTAATGCCTTATTCTCTCCGCTCCACTTTCGATGTGGGATTCAAAGAAAAAGGACATTCAATGCCTTATGGCTCAAAACTTTTGTTTCCTATTTTCTTTTAACTGATTTCGTTACTTTTATTTTTTTGAAATGTTTTCTTTACTATTTTTTTTACTCATTCATTATTTTATATATATATATATAATTATTAATTTATTATTATATTAAATTTATTTAAACGGGTTGACATGTCTCATCTGAACACAACCTGTTTATTAAACGTGTTTGGCGGGTCAACTTATTTATCATCAAAATTCGTTAAGATCTCACTAAAATCCGCTAAATTTATGTCAATTAATCATATCGTGTCGAATTTTGACAAGTCAGATCGAGGTAGCTAAAACAAGTAAGGCTGATTCTTTGCTTTGGGTTCTCAATCGTGAAAGAGACAAAAGACATAAAGTTTGTCTCATTCAATGATGAATGACCAGTACAAAAAAGTATTAAATACAAGTTGAATATGCTACACTCGGCTCCCCTTTTTTTTGTCCCTTCTTTTTAAAGGTTAAGAGTCTTGCGCTCTACCAACTGAGCTAGACGGGCTTCTTACTCTCGACTTCTTACTCTCTTCTTCCATGCTTAATAGCATCGTGTGCTAGTATGCTTATACGCATATATAATTGTGTTATTTATGTACTAAGATTCATATAGATCAAATTTATCATATAGTGTTCACAAATATTTTTAATTTTTGTGATGAAATTGTTTTTTTACATAAAAGATGTACTACAGGTCAAACAAAGTGGTTGGTGCTCCACACAAATCCATCAGAGGGGATAGTACATACTTTGAATGTTGAAAATTAAAGAACAAGTGCTGGTGTGCTTCAGCTTGCCCAAAAAGAACATGGGCCTCCCAGAACAATAGGAGCTCAGACAAACCATAAAGGACAATGGCCAAGCAGATACAAACAAACATAGTGCCCAGGAGAAGAATTTAGAAGGAAGTAAAGGCCAAGAGCTTAGACTTCCAACAAAATTCCTCACCAAATGACCAAAAAACCAAGAAAACAAAGGGAACCACAGAGAAGTGCAGTAGGAGCACCGCAACATTGGGAAACAGACACAATAACACTGTAACAGAGGGGAGCAGATACAACAACCTACAACAGTGGACAGCAGACATAGCAACCTGCATTAGTGGAACATAGCAACCAGCACCAAGGGAAAACACCAACAGAATTCCTCACTGTAAGTCGAATGACAAGGAAAACAGAGGACCACAGAGAAGTGCAGCAGGAACAAAGGGCAAGCAGACCCAGGAACCAACTCATAAGCAAAAGAAACAAGAATAGGCAAGGTTCCATAATTGGCCTGTAAGAAGGTTGCTAGTGGAAGCCTTGAATTTCAATGTAGATACTCTGTTCCTTATAGTTTGACGAATAAGATGGCTTAGTGCAGTTGGGTCCTTGTATTGATTTCGAAATCTTCTAACATTCATTTCCATCCAAATATAGTAGATAGAAGCTGCCAAGCAAATTCTATATACCAAATTCTGCATTGATTTCCCCTTCCAATTGATAACAGCCCATTCAATGAGTTCATTCCATGGCTTGGGTTGCCGGACAAATCCACTAGTGAGCATAATATTGTTCCAAACACTTGATGAATAAATGCATTCAAAGAATAGGTGGCTATGGGTTTCGTCTGCAGCTCTTGTCCTCCATGGAAGGATTGGGAGAGTATGAGGGCATTGTGCTGGTAATAACATGAGAGGAAGAGGAGGAAGGGGAGGTAGAAGGTGGCCATTAGCTATGATTCTTCTGACAAGAGACTCTTTCGGAAATCCCCTTCTCCATTACCAATTTTGTGAACCATTAGTGGTCTAATAGTCCTTCTTAACTTCAACAAATTCAGCCAAATCCAAGAGCAAGACCAATTGGCCTTCACATCCCAAAAGTTTCTCCTCTTCAGGTGATAAGCATGCACCCATTTCACCCAAAGATTTTTTTTGTCAGTAATGAGTTTCCAAATGTACTTCATCATCAAGGCAACATTACACTCCTTGACTCTTTTAATTCCCAATCCACATTCTTTCTTTGGTTTGCAGATATCCTCCAAAGAGATTTTAGCCCCTGAACTACTCAACTCTATACCTTTCCATAAAAATTTTCTCATAAGCTGCTCCAGTCAATCGATAACCTAGTGCATCTTGGTGGTTAACTCTCACCGGGCTAGGATGGAGCTGCTGCTTCCTATTTGATGGGATTGCGGGACTAGAATCAGAGTTATGATTAGAGACCACATTCAAAATGCTTGCAGATCTAGGCTTTGAACTAGTACCAAGTTCTAATCAGGTGGGAAAGAGGGGTTGGGACCCAGGTTATTCGGCACAGAGGCTTGTGATTTCTCTTGAGAGGGAACCTTTGTAGTGGAGATGCCATTAGATTCGAGTGTGGGTGGGGACCCACCTCCTGAAATGGGAGTGGAAGCTTGCAATTTCTCTTGAGCGGGATCCATTGAAGTGGAGAGGCCATTATAGTCGGGTGTGGGGGGGGGGGACCCAGCTCCTGAAATAGGAATGGGGTTAACAGGATGGGTCCCTTGAGTGGAAGCCCTAGCTTTGGAAGAACTATTAATGGCCATTAAGATGGGAGAATGGGTAGGTGAGGTGAGATTAACAGCGAAGCAGAGAGGAATGAGAGATGCGGGAAGACAGGGTGAGGATAGAGGAGATGAGAGGAGAGCGTGGGACGCCATTTTTGTCAACCAATTAATATTGCTAACGCCTAATGCTTAGTATTGTAATCATTAAAATGGAAATTTAACATACATTTGTCTATTTATACACTGTACATGATGTGCAATAGTTACTACCATATCTTAATGGCTTATAGTTCTACCCAAAATAAAATGACGACTGTGTTGAACAACTACCTATTCTAAAAATTTAAGTCGTTAGAAAAAGTGTAATTTAAATATTTATACTTCAATACGGTCTCTCAAATTTAAGTTGTTGCAGAAAGTGTAACTTAACTATTTATACTTTAATACGGTCCCTCAAACTTAAGTTGTTGCAGAAAGTGTAACTTAAGTATTTATACTTTAATACGGTCTCTCATGTGTAGATTGCCTAGAACGTAAAAATATTTTTAATAATTAGAGTGATACCAATCTATTGTAAAAATTTAAGTTGTTGGAAAAAGTGTAATTTATGTATTTATACTACAATAAATTCTCTCATCCACCCAAAATAGAGGCCTTAAGGTTTTGTAACTCCTTCATAGGCCTGACTACTAATATCATAGCTCTTGTTATTGAGTTCTCTCTCTGTCTCTCTCTCTCTCTCTCTAAATTGGATTCCATGAAATCATGGATTAGACAACCTTGTTTTCTTGCATTTTTCTCAAAACACAACTCACCAAAACACAATTCACAAGACTTTCTAATTTTTATTTCTTTACAAATCACCCTTCAAAGCATTTGACCTTTACTTTCTTGAGGAGACGACCTTGGAATACTCATTCCAAGTAAAACACGACATTGCAAGTCTCACTACGCTTAGGGAGCACTTTTGTACACACACACATTTTTGTTCATACACACGATTTTTTTTCCACTTCTTGCATTTGAACGCGAGAGAGAGTGACACTTACTAATTCGTATAAGCCATATACACACAATTTGCACTCATGTTTGGAGATTAGGGAAAACCATCAAGTACTACTCAAGTTAATGGTGACTAAGATATTTGAGAGGACATTCCCAAGAGACGAGGAGGAGGATGATGGGACTGACGAGGAGGAGGAATATAGAGAGTTTTAGTTTTGTTTTTTATTTTGTTGTTGTTCTTGATTGGTTGTATATAGGGATAGTGGTCTAGGAGTAGTCGACCTAATACAAGAGCCCCTAGGAACACAGGCCATTTTGTTTAGAGTTCTTTGTACTTAATCTCACACATTTATGAATGAATGACCTTACTTTTTATTTCGTTATGCCCCAAGTTCATTTACATAATTGCAATATGATTTGAGTATCTTGTTGATCAATGAATTTTTTAACATGAATGGAATTGTTGTACATGTAGAATAATTTGAAATAAATTTAGCTAGGGACTAGCAAAGCTCAAGCTGGGGGGTGAGATGAGTGTGGAACATTGCATATTAAGCATCTTCATTACATCCAATTTAACTTGTTTTGTAATGAATTTTTTGGGAAATGGATTCAAATTGATAATTAATGGAGATTGGCTTGATTGTAGGTAATAGGTTGGAAAGGGCAAGCTTAAAGTACCCCTTCAAGTGATCAAGGTCAATGGGGGAGAAAGGAACTTGTGACGAATGGCTTGGGAGCTCAAGGAACCAAGAATTTCAAGACAAGGGAAAACCTACCGGTAGAAGAATTGAGAGTTACTGGTAGAAAAGCCTACTAGAAAGCAGCTACCAGTGCCCCTTGCAAGACCTACTGGTAGCATACCCTACTAAAAATGAGCTACCGATAGCAGCTACCTAGAAATCCCAGATCGTTCTCCGAACAACTCCACCAACTATGGGGCCCACCTTTTGTTCACCTAATCCATGTTCTAACATTTCTAACACTCCAGGATCACCCCCTAACCCCTACATTCAAATTTGAAGCATGAGGAAGTGGGGAGTCAAGAGAAAGAAGAAGTGGTTAGAAAGCATGGGAGGATCACTCTTTGACTGATTTTGGAAACTTTTGTGGACAATCACTCTCCAATCACTCCAAGTTAGCCACTCATGCCATGATAGAGGGGATATTACTTCCTTTTCCAGAAGGGATACATTTTCGGTTTTAATTTTTTTTTCCATCACCAAACAAAACACATGTTACAAGAAAATTAATTTCTATAAGTTGAATTAGAAGAGAATCAAGAGCTTCAAAAAGCACAAAGTCATGTATAATATCTTTAGTTTAGTGTTTTGGTTTGGGCCATACAACATCCTTAGGTGATGTTTGAGATGATTAATAATAGTGCTACTTATGAATTAACTTTGAACAAAGAAATTATTTTTCAAAATAGTTTATTTAAATTACTTTCAAATAAGTTAAAAGTAATATCATCATCTCACTCCTACCACCACTACAAGAAATCGCAATTAAAAATGTCGTCACTAAATACATATATTTAGTGGTATGATATTAAAATAATTTAGTGGCCATAATTATTTGTCGTCACTAAAGATGTATAACTAGCGGTTAAAAATTATTGTTGTCATTGAAGAAATGACAGTAAATCTAGTTAGTGGTAATTTGAATGTTGAAGCAAAAAATATATCACTAACTCGTCACTAATTCCAAATATTTAGTGACAACAATTTAACTTAGACACTAATAGTGTTAAATTTTTGTGATAACAACGTTTACTTACAACAAATATGCCCTGTTTTCAGCGGCAAATTTTTTATTTTTGCCACAGAATGTCAATTTAAGTACTAGAAGAAAAAGACATTACAAGAAATTTTTTTATGGATTACCATCCTCTCTCTCTCTCTCTCTTGACTACTTCACCGTCTCTTGACTATTTTGACTGGATTTCATGCTTTGGATATGTTATATGTTTGCTTTAATTAATCTCAGTTGGATTTACTCATGTTTGGATCTAGCGATGTTCCTGTTTTTTTGGTGTATAATGAGAAATTTTCTAGAATTGTGAGGCAAATTTTCTAGAATTTATAGAATACTTATTTATAGAATTTTCAGTTTCATGGACTCTCTCTGTCTTTCTCTCCATGGGAACTTAGAGAGAGAGCAGAGGTCTTTCTGGCCTCCAAAGCCCTCTACGTACATTGCATGGCTGATGCCATCTCCGATTTTTATCTATCCTTTTTCTTGTAATACACCCTCCTATCTACCACCACCACCACTTACCACCCCACCATATTCATTACTGCCACAACTACCACCTACCATTTATTGCAATTGTCAACACCATCGCCACCACTTTTATTACCCATCACTATTGCTACCACTGCAAATTTTTTTTCATGCAATTGTCAACACCATCGCCACCACTTTCATTACCCATCACTATTGCTACTACTGCAAATTTTTTTTCAGGTTGAGTCTAGATAGGATAGACCTAAGACTTTGTCTGTGGGAATTATCGGGTGGGCCAAAATAGGCTTGGGTAGCGGTAAGCTACCCACCGTTCACTGAACGGGTCTATATATATCTTCATTTTAAAATATAGTCATGTGTTATCCCGTTGTTCCTGTTT
Organism: Ilex paraguariensis; assembly: GCA_963454935.2. NCBI lineage: Eukaryota > Viridiplantae > Streptophyta > Magnoliopsida > Aquifoliales > Aquifoliaceae > Ilex > Ilex paraguariensis. The sequence continues at coordinate 17,434 of CAUOFW020004226.1, forward strand.
CCGAGGCATGTGCAATGTTTGTACCAAAAAAACAAAAAGCATGTGCTGATGTGTATGAGTGCGTTTGCATCTTTTACAAAATTAAAAGATGGCCTCCTCACCTTGTGATAAACTAGCAACGTTACACGTAAATAAACTTCAATGTTATTATTTTTATAATATTTTTATAAAAATATTAATTGTATGCTTAATTAAATTAAATAATAAATTAGCTTCCAAATAATTAATTAATATTTTAATTATTACTAAATTTAATTATTAATTTATTCTATTAATTTTTGAGTAACTAATTTATCATTTATTTAGACATCTCTCGGGATTCCTTTAGATATTTGCACATCTAGTTGTATTATATAATTATTAATTTTTATTTTTTTAAATAGATTGATTAGATTACATAATATTATTATATTATTGCTTACTAAAAAATAAAACATAACATATATTTGATTGTAAAATTCAACCTGATATATATATATATATAGGATATTATTTTTTTATATAAATATAGATAATTGTATGTAGCTATATTACTAATAAATGAGTTCAAAAGAATTTAGAAATTCTTATAAAAAAGTTCAAAACAAGTAAGAAGTCAAATATGTGTAAAAAAAAGTAAAAATTAGATAAAAGTATATAAGTGAATATAATTGGTTTTATTATAATAATTAGGGATCAAAAAAGAAATCAAAAAATTTTCACAAATTCTGATATTTATAAGTAGTATACATATAGATATAAATATAGATAGATTATAATAAAGTAATATGCCATCTAACTTACCTAACCAGACAATTTTTTTTTCCAAACAAAGTGGGTGGGCGGACTGGGCTGTGTTGGGCTAGGCTTGGTGGGTGGGTTCTTGGGCTAGATTTTTTAGGGTGGGCTAATTGGTTGAGTATTGGGCTTGGGAGCAAGTCCAAGCCCTCTCCCGAGGAATATTGGACTTGAGTTCAGGCGTGTCAATTATTGAGCTTATCAAATTTTGAGCATATTTTTTTGGACAAGTAACAAGTCTCGTGGGCCAACCTAACCCATAGAAACCCCTAGGCACCCATCAACGCAGCCTAGGGATGGAACTAGAATTTTATTTCAAGAGAGGCCGTTGTCTTACAATTTTGGACTTTTTGCATTTTATACTTTAAAAGATTTTAAATTTTTTACTTTGCATTTTCAAATATTAAATTTTTTGCATTATATCCTCAATCTATCAAAATTATTGAAATATAGTCCTTCTGCTAGTTTCTGTTATTTTTTTCGTCAAAAGTCAACTTATTGACACAAGGGAAAAACTAACGAAAAGTTAACAGATTAGTCATATTGTAACACTTTTGATATATTAAACTGAAATGTGAGGAATTTAATATTTGAAGGTACAAAGTGAGAATCTTAAAAAAAATTTGGGTGCATAGTGCAATTCACCCTACAATTTTTTGTAAATTTCCATAGTAAGTTTTTGAATATGATCAAGGCATGTAAAATACAAATGAATAGACAAAATTCTATCTACATGAATGCGACATGATCTTAATTTCATCTAATTTATATTGAAAATCTTTAAAAAAAAAATTGCAGACTTGAACAATTGGAGTTTAAAATTTTGAAAAAAAAAAAAGAGTCAAACGCAATTCAAGTTTAAACACCCAACCCTAAACTTGTACAACTCTTACCTGTCTCTCCCACACATGAATAATCCTGTTGTCGGGTACTACTTTGCCTAAGCAGTTGATTTCAAGGATTGTGTGTGACTAAATTGAGAAGGAAAGGTTGGCATTCACGACCTCAGTACCGTTATTGAGAGAATCAATGGCAAATGCCTTCCGTTTCCTTTCTCTTTGTGTACTGGGTGCTTTAATTTGTTGCCTCAGCCTATTGCTTCTAGAGCCATTTGTTGCGCATGATTGGTGAGTGTGTCACACACATAAGCTTAATAGGAACTTACAGTATCGGAATATTGGGTTTGAGTTTTTAGTGTCTGAATTTGGTAAGTTTTACCATTTAATTCCAAACATTTTTGAGTGATGACCATTAGATCATGATTTATTGGCTCACATAGAAAGAACTTACCAAAGGGTACGGTGCATAGTTTCCATGACGACTTAGTGATCCTTGGATTGCGATCTAACTATTCACATGAAAAATTCCTACTAGAGATTGTGGTGCATAATTTTCATCACCGCGTTACTATTTATATACACACACGACATATATATTGCATCAAAAGTTAAATAATTTCGATTCTATAATCATTCAAACCTGACCAGCAAGCAGATTTCTAATTTACTTGGCATTGCTTCCTTTTCTTCAGCTTGCCAGTTAAAGACATTAATATAAGTAAATCATATGTCAACAGGCAATGAAGCTTCAAACCATGATACCTATTGAATGTTCAAAAAAACAAATACGATGAGTACAGAGTATTTAGACAAAAACTTACAAATAAGTATAACTTGCTCATTGGAGAATTAAAAAGCCTTGATGTTTTTCTTTTTTTTTGGTCAGAAAAAAGCCTCGATAGTTTGATAAAGGTAAGCACAAGCAATATAACTACAACAACAGTGGAAGCAGTTCTCCACGGAGTACTGAAATAATCACGATTTAGAGTTGCCTTCCATTTATGTCGTGCGACATTGCAATATTTATTCATGTCCTTTCATATGTGATGATAATAGAATGGTCCACATGTAGCACCAGTGCAAAGGTTATTGAAGAGAGTCGCCACTGCAGAGCTGTCGTCTACCAGGCTATAAATAACTCCCTCCACATCTTGAGCAGAGTCAATAAGCCTATCCATGAAAACAAGATAATCAATTATGTAAGTATCAGGGTAGTAATGGCATACCTCCAAAGCAACAAGGTTTCTAAATAAAACTTCGGTCCCGTCTTCTACAATTAATCTAAGGACTTGTAACTCCATTTGTATATGTTATGCTAAGTAAACGATGGTTTGATGATGCACTCATAATCATTCCTGCCTCTTGCATCTCCGTTGCTTGTGGCATCTCTGAAAAATAAAAATCTTCTTCCCAATCCAATGACCGTGGACTTGACGGTAAGAGCCATACCCTTAGCAAATCAACAAAATGCTTCACTTCAGTATTTGATATATCCAGTGCAATGTCCTCAATCGGAACGAATGCTCGGATGCAAAACTTGGAAAGCTGGGGGAAAGAGGGCAGGTGGTGGTCTGGGTTTGAATGGAATGCTAGGTTGAATAGATCCTCTATGATAAAGAATGGAAGCTGATTTTTCAAGTAATATTATGTCTGATTTCACTTGAGTAATCACCCGTTGATCGCTTAGATGGTCGAGTAATATTACGCCTTCTAGTTCTACCACTTGATCATCAGCATATCCAATATTCAAAAACACCTCAATGACGAAACAACAATCCAAAAGGATCATGTTCACAAAGCTATCACTATTAAGCTTATCAAATCTTTCGGCATAACAATTGCGAACTCCCAGTTCCAACTCTTTTATCATGCTTACACACTCATCCAAAGTGATGTGAGTACGACCGAGGAATGCTTTCAAGCACCTTAATTTGAACTCTTCCATGCCTACCAACTCCTTTTCTGCATGGTGTAGAGGGCCAACAGAAATTATTTGGGGTGTATAAGCTTTTGGATTCAGTTCTCGAATTCATCTTGGAACTCTATAGATACAGCATTCAGGCAATAAGGAAGGTAAAGCAAGTATATTCTTCTTAATGGAATGTACCAATGGAATATGGGGATATTTGTCCATTCTTTTTCTGATTAGTTGGCAATTAAATGAAAAAAAAAAACCCCAAAGTAATGTAGTGCATACTTTCGCAGCCTATAGTCCCTCGAAGCTATTGTCAGGTAGATTGACGTGTTAGCAGACTTTTTTATGCTCAAGGGTGGAGCCAAGATTTTGCATTAGAGGAGACAAACGATTACCGATTTTTTTTTTACCATTTCATACAAAAACATTTACAAGCATGAAAAAATATATTAGAAAGTAAAGCCTTCACCAAAAGCCCGTTAATATGATTACAACTGGTAAAGTTAATTATTAATTTGCTTAGTTTTGGTCACCTAGCCTACAAAGAAAGAGACAAAAGAATAAAGTTAAGATGATGCATCTTTGCTACATTCAAGAAAAGTGTTTGTTCTCTTTCTTACTAATAGTAGTGAAGTGAAGTTTTTTCTTTCTTTCTTTTTTTTTTGGCTAATGATGAAGATATCGGAAGATCCCATGATTCACAAGATTAGATCTATCCTACATGTCATCTATTAATTGACTATATCGCAAAACGAGATGCTATGTGTAAAAATTTATTCAACTCATATTTGATCCATTTATATTTATGTATAGTTAAGTTCATATCGTATCGAATTTGTGTCATGTATAAACCGTATTAAATCATATTTGTATCTTGTTTGCCTAGCTCGTGTTGACCTATCTTATTTTGTAGGTCCACTCATTGGCCTCCCAACTCCTTAAAACTAAATCTCAATCTAATATTTTGTTGAATTTTCAGATCATGGTTTAAATTTGTGAGGCATACATTAAATTAGTGAGTTCGATTCTAACTTTACTGAGTTTGGATAATGAATGGGTGTTCAATACTAGAGATGCAACTACGATGAACTAGGCGAATTAAAAGATTAACCCAAATTTGAAAATGTTCAATCTATACCCAATCCAAACCTCTAACTCATATTGCCCAAATCTCAAACTTTGAAACTCGAGGAATTATAACTGATCTTATATGAAATACGTACCATGCCTTCTCTGGAAAAAAATGATGGCCTCTAAAACTGATGGTGCATGAATAAATAATTTTTACTAAGGATAAGCTCGGGAAGAAAGGTCGGACAATGAGCTCAGAGCTCTAAAGCCCAAGTCCCGAGCTCCTCTCTTATGGAAAATCATGGGGGTCAAGGAAAGAATAGCTGGGCAACAAGAGGCGTACACAAGCAGTAAAGGGGAAGTGATCAAGGCAAGAAACTCTTAACCACCCAATATCTCTTCCAAAAATTACAGAAAATCCCTTGTTTGAAGAACGAGGATCTCACCGAAGATCCCTTAATGATGCAAATTGCTCTAGAAATACTGTGTCACCCTTCCATTGAGAAAAAAATGAGACAAAGAGAAAAAAAAACCCTAGTTGTGTAGACGCTACTCTGTAAACCTCTCCCCTTATCAATAAAGCAAAAATGAGTAAGAGATTCTATTGAAAAATGGATTAACCGAACTTCTAAGCTAGTGAACCACTATAATTTCACTGTATAAACTCCCCCAATGCCCCAATAATTTTCATACGAATCTCACGAGCCTTGTAGCTCAGATCCAAGTTATTTAGTGTAATTCATTCCCTCTGCTCACCCGCATGAATTCACACCATCAAAAACATTATAACATTAAAAATGAAATAGTTCAAAATCGTGATCTTCACTTGCAGCAAAGTTTGAAACTACCTTCACAATAGTTGTGCAAATATTTTGTTATGACAGACCCACGATTTTAGTATCAAAATAGATAATAATGTAAAAAGAAATAATTAATATTTACACATAAAGATAAAAGATTTGTGTGGTTCGGCAAAAAATATTGCCTACATTCATGGAGTGTGACCTACATCATATAGAGCGAGAGCTTAAAAGTGACAAAATTTAAAAATATTTATGAACGGGAGCACTTTGAGAGCGTCATACTAAATGCATCAAGACAAATATTAACCCTAGTTGTGTAGACGCTACTCTGTAAACCTCTCCTCTTATCAATAAAGCAAAAATGAGCAAGAGCTTCTATTAAAGAGTGAATTAACCGAGCTCTCAAACTGGTGAACCACTATAATTTTACTGTATAAACTCCCCCAATGCCCCAATAATTTTCATACGAATCTCACGAGCCTTGTAGCTCAGATCCAAGTTATTTAGTGTAATTCATTTCCTCTGCTCACCCGCACGAATTCACACCATCAAAAACATTATAACATTAAAAATGAAATAGTTCAAAATTGTGATCTTCACTTGCGGCTAAGTTTGAAACTACCTTCACAATAGTTGTGCAAATATTTTGTTATGACAGACCCACGATTTGAGTATCAAAATAGATAATAATGTAGCAAGAAATAATTAATATATACACATAAAGTACAAGAGATTTACGTGATTCGGCAAAAAATATTGCCTAAGTGTGACCTACATCATATAGAGCAAGAGCTTAAAAGTGACAAAATTTAAAAATATTTATGAACGGGAGCACTTTGAGAGCGTCATACTAAATGCATCAAGACAAATATTAACCCATAAAAGTTCATAAAAATAAAATCTAAAACATTAAATTTCATGCACAACTATGTGGAATGCTATTTATTTTTTAAATTTATATTGATTAAAAAGTCTTGAAATAACAATTATAAGTTACAAATATCATTTTCCTATGATATGTACCTTTATGTATGAGTCAGTACTTTTCAAATAAAAATTTCAATAATAATGAGTTAGCATATAACTAAGCAAGAGCACAAATTCGCGAATGAAAAAATTTGAATTCTCACGAAATTAAAGCATAATAAAACTTGAAACTAATTGAACTCACTTATTTAAAGAAATCTATGTGCCAATTTGTTTGCTCCAGCAAGTGTAACCAATTAAGAGAACTATATATAGAAATACATGGGTACAATAGAGGACTTCTTTATGCGTAACCATTATTTCAAGTAAAGTATTTAAAGTTAAGGTGATGCATGCTACATACAGTCAATAAAAAATTAGTTTGGGTCATAAAATCCAACAATATCAGTTCTTACTATTTTAAAAATTAGTTTGTGACGGTATCATGATACTTTCATTTACACATTATGATTTCATGTAATTACTTGACAATAATTTATCGTCACAAATAATAGTTTCACACAGTAAACATATTATTTTTTTATAATCTAGTTTTACAAATAAAGTATATATTTTTTTTAACTTCCTTTGTTTATTAAACCATCATTCACCCATGTGAGACATCCCCCATTTAGTTAAAATACCAATTTATTGGTCTTTGCCCATGCAGTAAGTAAATTGTCTGTGCATAAAGTTTTTTAGAACCTAAGGAGAAACATAGGAATTTTTTCTAAAACTTATGAGATGTTATAGTGATTTTTGAAAATTTGAGTGTGTAATGGCCCCTTTAGGCCCCTTCTTAGTTCCGCCCATCTCGTGGGTTATTTGATATAAGACGTCTTATCTATTAAGCTAATGGTAATATTTTACATCTTATCTATAAAGCTAACGGTGATATTTTGTTGTTTTTTCACCACAAAAAATAATTTTACATTATAAAGAAATAGCGCTTGTGCATATCAAATCGAGCGGTGTATACTTATTTATCATAAATAAATAAAACTTGAGCATATCAAATCGAGCGGCACTCAGTTTTGGACTAAGATGGAATATTTAGAAATTGAATGACACTCAATTCATTTGTTTAATACCGTCAAACTTAATGAACTCAAATCAATTCAAACTCAAACAATTGACTCACAATCTATGGCCTAAATGCTAAACTCAAAGAACTTCAAAAAGGTCTAGGAGGCACACTCATTGAGCTTTAAGAATAATATATTAAACATCTTGTCCAAATCTTTTTTTTTTTTTTTTTTTGTGTAAGTAACAAGTTAAGCTAAAACAAAGTTAAGCTGATTCTTTGCTTTGGGTTCTCAATCGTGAAACAGACAAAAGAAATAAAGATGTTGCGACATCACAATCTGTCTCATTCAATGATGAATGACTTTGGTTTTTGTAGACAAGTACAAAAAAGTACTAAACACTAGTTGAGTATGCTACAGTCGACCCTTTACTAAACACTAGTTGAGTATTTACAAAAGTACTCAAACTTGTATAAATATAATCCATAAACAGTACAATGTGTGGGAAAGTCTTTAAGTAAATAAATTAGGCTCAACTTAGTGTAATCAAAAGTATACAAACATGAACCAAAAAGAGACGTTACGAAATAGAATTTTAAAAGAAGGATAGGCCTTGAGCGAGTACTTCCAAATGTATCACACTTGGAGAGAGCATCATTTGACAGAATGCAAATTCATGAAGCATTGATAAATGTTCAAACATCCAAAAACCATTTTATAAAGTCCAAGCTTACTCCTTCTTCCATGCTTAATAATATCGTGTGCTAGTATATACGCACATATAATTGTGTTATTTGTGTACTAAGATTCATATAGATCAATTTTTATCATATAGTGTTCACATTTAGCTTGCACTTGTTGGCCACTCATTTGTAGCATAAGCCTCTAATAGTTGCAGAGTAAGGATAATAAAAAATTAAGTGGTGGTATGATTCATTTGCATTTCTATGGAGAATGCACCCAATCCCTAAATGAGTAGCCAAGGACCGCAGTCTATCCAAGGTACTCAGTTTGAGTCTAATGGCTAGCCAAATAATGAAAATCATTCTAGGTACACTAGCGTTGTTGAGAGTAAAAAAGGATGCCCAAACTGAGTGCAGAACTCTATATATATATAACCAAATGTGACCCTCCACTTTTTCTTTAACAAGTTTAAATGTAATTAAGCCTATAATTTGGAACCAACAATTGCAACCATTATTATTTATTTGATGGCAAAGAAACTCTCCATATTTAATTAAGGATTAATAACATTTATGGTCCCCCAATGTATGCATTATGTGTCATTTTGTTCCTCAGTCTATTAATTACATTATATTAGTCCCAGATATTTGCAATTTGAATTTAAACGGTCCCCACGTGTTGATGGCATCATGATTTCTCACAGATTTTCATCATGTATTGTTCGCGTGTTTTATAGTGGAGGGCATATTCGTCAAGGAAGTCCAAATGACTAGTCACATGGCTCACTCGAGTCACGTGCAAGTTGATTAGGGTTTATGCAAACAACTTAATGACAAATTTGGTTGTTGTTCTAATTCGTGTAAATTTTTAGTGTAGCTGTTTGATTTATTAGAACACATAAATAATTATTTGGTATATTATAGAATAATTGTAACTAATTAATGTAACTGATTAGTGTAATTGTGTTGTTGTAACGTTAATATAAGAATAGAGAATAAGGAGAGAAAGAGTAACGGTGAGAGAAAATAGAGGGAGAGAGTGTGAGAAAGAGAAAACAATAGGGGAGTGACAGATAAAAAAATTAAATCAAACTTTTACATATTTGAAAAAAAATTAAATTATCAATGTGAGATAAATAGAGAAAAAATAAGAAGAGAGTAATGGAGAGTTAGAGTAACAGAATAATAAATGACATTTTAGTCTTTTTAAAAAAAAATGTATTTAGCATCAAATAAGTTTCTTTTATGTAATTTAACTCAATTAAGTCCAAATTTTTGTATCGACTTCTAAATTCCGCTTGAAAAATTTAACAATTATGGGCTTTAATACCCCCAACAGCCAGTAAAAACCCCAAGCATAGAATAAAAAAGCCAATTAATTATTACCTATACCTGAAGGTACTATACAACAATTGTCCAAATTCAAAAGGAATGAATTAAAAGTATTCATACCAATTTTTCTTTTAAAATAACACGAAATATATCGTTGACCATATATTCCATATTAATGAAACTGTCATAAAAATATATAAAAACTCTTCAAAATAACACCATATATACAAATGACTCTAGAAAAAAAAATACTAACATAATTCATTGAAATTTACAATCTTTAAGTAATAAGTAAAATATTGGTCATTTATAAAACTCACAAATTTATCACATTTACTACCGCTCAATCTAATAACACAACATAATTATAAACTCAGCAATTATATTTCCAATCCACCTTATCCCCATATAATAAATACCTCAAGCAAAAAAATAAAAAATAAAACTAATAAAACACAATTAAATTCACAATCTTTAAGTGATAAATAAAATTAACCAGATCTTGTTCATTTATAAAACTCGCGAATTTTTCACCACTATCACCATTCAACTCCACATGACACAATATAATTATAAATTTAATCATCAAATTTCCAATCATTCACATATATTTATAGAAAAGCACTCACACACATTTCTTTTTGAGTTACCAACAAATTCTCCTAACCAATAACTGTTTTTATTAATTAAAGATTTTAAGATAAAATAATAATAAATTAACTTTTAATTAAAAAACAACGTAAAAATCACAGACATTCCCTGAGTTTTGGCAATATTACACAGTTATCGCCTAACATTTTATAAATAACATGAAGGCCCCCTAAAGTTTGAAATTCATTGTACAGAAATCCCCTATGTCTCCCTTCTGTCAATGTTACTAACAGAAATTAATAATTTCATCCCAAAAAAATTTATTATTTTTTATAATTTTCCTTCTCCACATTTAGTACCAAAAAAATTAAAATTTTATAAAATTTGATTTAGTACCTGATACGGACGAAATTCAAGATCAGGTCTTTGGTGGCCCAGAAGCCCGGAGTAAGGAAAGAGGACCTAACATCGGCGAAAAGCCTATAGCCCAGCAGTCCAGACCCAGTCCAAACATAAAGCGGTTTGGAGAATAAAAGTCCAGTCCAATCTATTTCTGGATCACCAAAGGGGACCACACATCCTAGGGATCCAGGGGGACCACCCCTGACACCTACAGCAATCTCAGAAAAAGTGGAGCACCAGGCCGCCAGAGATCATGGCGATGGCAGCGCCGGATGAACAGAGATCGTGGTGGTAGAAGAAGCAAGAGGAGGTCAGAGAAAATGATAGCTGAAGGCCCTAAGAGGGGTTAATATAAATAGATAACGATAACTCAAAAAACTCAGAACTCCGTCTCTCCTGAAAAAAATCAGAGAATACTTGAGAGCAAAAGAACATAGAAAGCTATGAGAGAATACCTAGATAATCATCTTTTGTAAGTGGAGCCCGAGTCCCAAGTTACTAGAGGCACTTTACCGACCAATGAATATACAATCCCAACGAGCAAGAGATTCCGTTGATGGTGGACGTGACCTTAGTTCTTCGGCTAAGATGAACCACTTATATTCCCTGTCTAAATTCATGAAAGATTAATCCACAATCAGCGAAACCATTTTTACAGCACCATCCCATCGTAGTTGGGCTTGGGCCACAAATCCGAGCTCCATTAGTTGGCGCCGTCTGTGGGAACGATTTTCATCTTTTCCTTATCTAATTTTTATTTGATGATTTCAACTCGGAACATGAGTAAAGCTCCTACCAACCCTCAGCCCACCAAAACCCTCCAGAGAATCCTCTGATCCCAGAAGTGGACGCCAAAAATTGCTCCATGCCGACAAACATTCCCCCTCTCGAGGAGATGGGTACCTTCCGTCGAACCACGATGCAACTTATGAAACAGAACCAGGAGTTGTTGGAATGGATATGGACACACCAGCTCCCTCCATTCCCACCAGCTCAACAAGAGCCCCCTCCACCACCAGCAAGTCACGATGCTCCTCTATGGGAACGCCAGGCTCCACCGAACAGGGTCACAAAGCTCCATGAACACAACTACTCTAGAGAAAATCATCGGAGGAGGCACCTCGAAGGACAAGACGAGGACGAAGCCCATAGTTGGGCTACAACTGCCTTCCGAAAGGACAGACCTCATCTCTAGTTCAAAATCGACGATTGCATGTGGGAACAAAGAATCCGTGAACTCCAGCAAAAGCTAGGCAACATGAAAGAGGTGGTTAAAGGAAAGGCCCCCCGACACCATGGATGCCCTAGTCCAGCAAATCGAGTCGCTATTCACACCTGAGGTCCTCCATTTTCCTCTCCCTCAAAAGTTCTGGATGTTGTCGATAAAGGCATTCGACGGGACCAAAGACCCAGTCGACCACTTAAACTCCTACAAGAACCAGATGGAACTCTAGGGGTACCCAGACTCGATTCGTTGCTGAGCTTTTGCCATTACCCTGAAGGGATCGGCAATAGCCTGGTTCAATAGGTTACAACCAACATCGATCTCCTCCTTTAGAGGTTTGTCAGTACAGTTTGTCGGAGCAAGAACATACAAAAAGTCGTCCTACCATCTACTGAGCATCAAACAGGGACCAAATGAGTCCTTTAGAAGTTACGTGTAATGCTTCAACCAGGAATGCTTGATGGTGGAAAGCGTGGACGATAAGTTCGCATTAACCACCTTCATGTCAGGTCTCGGAGTGCAATCCAAGGACCTTTTCTTCTCGATTGCTAAGAACCCTTAAGCTACTATAGCTGAGGTGTTAGCAAAGTCTGAAAAGTATATTAACGACGAAGAAACTCTCCTCCTAAAAGGAAATCCAGCAACCCCAGAAGGAGACAAGAAAAGGCAGGACCATGGCCCCAAGAGAGAGAAGAGGCACGACCGGTCCCCAAGAAAAAACTACTCTCTAAGAAGAGGGAGAGAGCCTTCCCCTAAAAGGAGGGAAAGTGTCCGAGATCGACTAGGGCTGCCTCTGCAGGAGCTGCAATGCGGTATACTCCAGCTCAACTTCCACCCCTTGTAACCTCGATCACTCAGGTCCTCCACGAGGTCCAAAACGAGAGGTTCATCCGGTGGCCACCTCAGATGAAATTTGACCCCAGTAGGCAGGACACCACTAAGTATTATGAGTACCACAAAGACATCAGTCATGAGACAAACGACTGGATACAACTCTAGAGAGAGATAGAATATCTGATTCAGAGGGGACATCTACACCACTACATGGCGACAGATGGAAGAGCTCGGAATAATCAAGGCCGAGAGACCGAGCTGCCGCAAAACCCCCTCAACAGCACCAATAAGCCCTCGACGAAGTCCGGGTCATCTCCGGGGGATTTGCAGAGGGCGGAGAGTCCAGCTCGGCCAGGAAGGCACACGCAAGAAAAATTCGATCAGAAGATTTCGATGAAGTCCAAGCCATCAGCAAAACCCCACGCCAAGATACGAAGATCACTTTTTTCGACACCGATTTAGAGGGATGCCAACACCCACATGACGACCCCCTGGTTATAAAGGCAATAATCATGAACAAAGTTGTACACCGAGTGCTCGTTGACAACGGAAGTTTGACGGATATCATTTTCCACTCTACATTTAATCAACTCGAAATAGAGAGATCAAGGCTCGAGCCCGTGGAAACCCACCTTTTAGGTTTTTTGGGAAAAAAGTCCTCATCAGGTCCATTCAGCTCATATTCACCATAGGAGACCAGCCTTGTCAAGTCACAACCACCGTCTAATTCCTGTTAGTCAACGCGCCCTCTGCCTACAACGCCCTGTTAGGGAGACCATCTCTTAACGCCATCAAGGCGATACCTTTGGCCTACCATCTAGTGATGAAATTCCCAACCAATAACAGGATTGGTATGGTTCGAGGAGATCAACGCCTCGCTAGAGAAGGCTATATAGTGTCGATGAGACAAAGGGAGGTGGAGTTGGTGCACGTGGGAGGCTAGGATATGAGGGACGAACTGGGAACCCAGCCAACCCCCACCGAACAACTAGAGCCAGTGCAGCTACACGAGGACCTCGAGCACGTAGTCTTTGTAGGTTCAATGCTACTCCCAGCCATCAAAGAGAAGCTCATCGTATTCTTGAAGACGAACATCGATGCTTTCACATGGAGGCAGGAGGATATGGAAGGGATAGATCCCGCTATGATCGTGCACCATCTCGGCATCGATCCAAACTGCAAGCCGGTGTGACAGATTAGGAGAAGCTTTGCACCGGACCACAAAAGGCAATCAACGAAGAGGTGGCTAAATGTTGTGGGCAAAAACAATACAGAAAGTCGAGTACCCGACTTGGTTGGCCAATGTTGTCCTTGTAAAGAAGGTAATCACAAATGACGACTCTGTATCAACTTCACCGACCTGAACTGGGCATGTCCAAGGACAGTTTTCCCCTCCCACGGATCGACCTCATAGTCGACGCCACAACTAGGCATGAGCTCCTCAATTTTAGATGCCTTCTCATGATACAACCAGATCAGGATGGATCCGAGCGATCAGGGAAAAGACCTCATTCATCACAGAGCAAGTAACATTCTGCTACCAAGTGATGTCGTCGAATTAAAAAATGTCGGAGCCACCTACTAAAGGTTGGTCAATAGAATGTTCAAAGAGAAGCTGGGTTCAACCATGGAAGTATATATCGATGACATGCTAGTAAAATCACTCCGAGCGGGGGCACACGTCCAACACCCAGCGAGGCGTTCGACATCATGCTACAATACAGAATGAAACTGAACCTGGCAAAATGCGCCTTCGAAGTATCAGCGGGAAAGTTCCTAGGCTTCATCGTCAACAACCGAGGTGTCGAGGCAAACCCCGACAAAGTAAAAGCCGTCATCGAGATGAAATCTCCCTCCAACACTCGCGAAATACAACGCCTCACCAGAAGAATCGCCACACTCAATCATTTGTCTCACGCTCCTGCGACAAATGGCAACCATTCTTCAAAGTCCTAAAGGCCGCTTTCCAATGGGATGACAAGTGCGAAGAGGCCTTTCGGGCTCTCAAAGCTTATCTAGCCTCACCGCCGCTGCTGGTTAGCCCTCGAGAAGGAGAAGTTTTGACACTTTACTTAGCAATCTTAGATTTCAGTCAGCGCAGCTCTTGTAAAGGACGAGGAAACGAGTCCAGCAACCAGTTTACGTCTACAACAAGCACTCCGAGGAACGGAGGAAAGGTACCCAATGATGTAGAAGCTCGTGTTGGCCCTCCTAGTAGCGGTTCAAAGACTGAGACCATATTTTTAAGCACATACCATAGAGAGTCCCAACAGACCAACCAATGAGATAAGTTTTGCATAACCCGAGGCTTTCAGGGCGACTGGTGACATGGGCAATGGAGCTAAATGAGTTCGACATAAGGTTCAAGCCCAGGACTACAATTAAGGGACAAGCCCTGGCAGAGTTCACCTTCTCGCGGGAAGAGGATGAAGAGAGTCGAGACGACACATCTCAGACGTTTCGACCTGGAGGTTGTACGTAGACGGGACATCTAATG